>BGNK01005766.1:2766-28960 GCA_003297005.1 Symbiodinium sp. clade A Y106
TTCACGAGTGGAGCCTACTCGCAAGGCCCACTATTTGGAATACGCCGGAACACCACCCTGCTGCCCTGGGTCACCCTTCTGATCTGCAAGTATATCCGTTCGTGCACGCATGTGACTTTCACGAGCTTCGTGCTCCAACGCAACACTTCAATGAGGGCTCACAGAGACCTCAACAATGCCCCAGGCAGCAGCAATGTGGTACTACCTTGCTCGTCCTTTGCTGGAGGCGGCCTCTGGCTACAATCCACCACAGGCCACTGCCCCTCCTTAGATGGCAATATGTATGGATCCGTGCAGAACCTCACACTGTCAGGAGTCACCTTCGACCCACACCAATGGCAAGAAACACGCCCATGGGGAGGGCACCGAATCACCATCGCCATTTACACCATCAAAGCCGTGGCTGATCTCAGCCCCGAACACACCAGCACATTGAGACGCCTAGAGTTCGCTCTACCGGCCGAAGCCCAGTGAGTGTTGCGTCAGTGNCGTGGCTGATCTCAGCCCCGAACACACCAGCACATTGAGACGCCTAGAGTTCGCTCTACCGGCCGAAGCCCAGTGAGTGTTGCGTCAGTGAGCCATCTCCGGCCACTCAAGTGTGCCCCACGGGGCCACTCGCATAAAACTGCACTAGCTTGTACAGTGTACATCATAAGCAAATTCATCTCGTACAGACAAGCACTTTGATGGCTAGCGGCTAGCGCACTATGCCACACTGATCTAACTCTTTACAACCAGCTCTCGCCCGGCACTCAGTGCTGCGCTGAGACCTGTCAGTGCAATCATGCACAATCTCTTGACAAGTTGAGTAGGTCGCAAGTTTGCAGCTATTCGTAGCGGGACTTGCCCATATGGTTCTAGTGCTCTTGAAGCACCGGTGCAAAGCACTGCCATGTACCTGACGCCAAGCTGAGCAACCGGCTGCGATTGGAATGAAAAAAAGTAGTAGTAGTAGTAGCAGTAGTAGTAGTAGCAGTAGTAGTAGTAGTAGTAGTAGTAGTAGTAGTAGTAGTAGTAAGTAGTAGTAAGTAGTAGTAGTCGTCGTCGTCGTATTCGTAGTCGTCGTAGTCGTAGTCGTAGTAGTAGTAGGTAGTAGTAGGTAGTAGTAGTAGTAGTAAGGAGGAGGAGGAGGAGGAGGAGTAGGAGTAGGAGTAGGAGTAGGAGTAGGAGTAGGAGGAGGAGGAGGAGTAGGAGTAGGAGTAGGAGTAGGAGTAGGAGTAGGAGTAGGAGTAGGAGTAGGAGTAGGAGTAGGAGTAGGAGTAGGAGTAGGAGTAGGAGTAGGAGTAGGAGTAGGAGTAGGAGTAGGGGTAGGGGTCGGGGCGGGGTCGGGGTCGGGGTCGGGGTCGGAGTGGGAGTGGGAGTGGGAGTAGGAGCAGGAGCAGGAGCAGGAGCAGGAGCAGGAGTGGGAGAGAGTAGGAGGAGGAGGAGGAGGCGGTAGCGGTAGTGCTGGTGGTGGTGGTGGTGACTGGTGGTGACTGGTGGTTCCTGATTATACAGTCAAACAGCTATCAACCACACTTTGATGCCTGTGCACTACACGGGATGTTGTTGCAATGATGTTGCGGCACTTGCAGCGTGAGGATTTGTCCGTTTGTCTGTCTGTCTCTATCTGTGTGTGTGTGTGATTTTGTGTGTGTGTGTGTGTGTGCGTGCACACCTTCAGCCAAGGGCGGATCCTTCCGGCCGCAGTGCGAGTCTCCGTGGCTTTGGCAGATGCGGGTCTGAAGGCATCGGGCTTTGACCTCACCGCCATGGATTCCCGTGGCCTGGCTTAGCATTGAAGCCGTGAAACATGTCGCCTTCAGCGCAGGCAATGAGGGCATTGAGGAGAGCAATGTAGTGGTGCTGGGTGACTTGAGGATTTCGTGCTCTATCTGCTGCTCCGATGAAGGCCTGGCTGGGGAAACAGAGGCTTGCAGCGATACCCGATCCAGGATTGAGCCGTTTCGAGCTGCCCCTGCGGTTCTGCTAAGGTCAGCATGGAGGAGTCCTCGCATGCAACCGCACTGAAGCCGGTGCAGATCGCAGCACGTTGAGAATGTGAGAATGTTGTCTGCAGCTGGGGGTATTGCTCGAAAGTCACGACCACAGAGGTGCTGATGACAGACTTCTCGGCACCCGTCTTTGCCAGCTACTTAAGACCTAGTGCGTCGAGCGGCAACGTGATCGTCTTGTTGGAGATTTCGAGGAGTGGCAGCTGTCAGACGATGCGGAGGATGGCCCAGTGCCGGTCCACCTGCAAGCAACAGTCACTGGCAAGGCATCAGTTGCGATCATCCAAGCCGAGATCATCTTTCCGCAGCTCGGCTCCGATGAAGAGTGATGAAACTGAGGATTCATCCTGATGCGCTGCCTGCCACGGTGCTGTCGCCCCTAGGTCTGGCAGAAGCACTTCCGTGCGTTTCGCACAGTGGATGGCGGGCGGTCTGCCTTTACATGCTGGTCAAGCTACTCAGGATGCAGCCAGCAATCATCAGTATCTCAAGTTACTAACAAAGCTGCAGGGACCCGACTTGGATGTACATATTCTTGACGTCTCTGATGTCCAGTGTTTTCTAAGTAGCCCAAGAATGTGAGTACATGTGAGATGAGGTTGTCTCGGGTGTTACGGCACGGCGGAACGACGGCCGAGTTTGGATTGATTGGGACTACGTTGCATGTCGTATTGAGTGTTTCCGTGTAGTGGCAAAGGCATCCCATGACGTCCCGGA
This sequence comes from Symbiodinium sp. clade A Y106, assembly GCA_003297005.1. Classification (NCBI taxonomy): domain Eukaryota; class Dinophyceae; order Suessiales; family Symbiodiniaceae; genus Symbiodinium; species Symbiodinium sp. clade A. Next base: position 5,481 of record BGNK01005766.1, read on the forward strand.
TGTGTGCTTGCCTTCCTACAGGCGAAGAGTGCAGTGCCACCATTCGGATACATGGCGCTGTCGGAGTGGTACTTTGAGATGCTACGGGACTCCGCCAGGCCAGGGATTGCGATTGTCCGCAGCGAATTAAACTCTTCTTCGTTCATGTCTTCACACAAAATCAGGCATGATCTGTATGAACGAGCACTGCAAGTGGAGATTGCGAAGGTCAAGGCGATGCATCTTCCGGCAATCCTGTACCAGTTGGCTTGTTAGTTGCCTGCAGGAGAAGGATGCTGACGCTTGCACGGTCTTGGACGTTGGAAGTGGTGATGGCATCCTGGCGCAAGTCTCATGACATGTCAGATAAATCCTGCTGTCGGGGCCTTTCGCATCGGCGATGCCTGCAATGGTACACTGAAGCAGCAACGAAGCAGTTCGCAAGTGAAGGGCTTAGAGAAGAACGAGGAAGGACAGCCAGGAACAGTGTTGGCGACAGGGCGTGAAGCAGACTCAAAGCTCGCTCTTCAGGAATTTTGTCAATGATGGCCATCAGAGCTGGAGCGACCGCAGGAACGGGAGACTCGTCCAGACTACCGAAATAGAGGAAGAGCAGTAGGATCCATCATTGTGCACCTAAGGAGTTGAGTACGTCACGCAGATCGCTCGAGCATCGGAGGAGGGATTTCCTTTGCTGCCCTTTGCAGAACGGGGCACACATGCTTGAAGCCGGGAGTCCTGGAGGAGGTCATCTTGGCAAACCGGTCCTGTAATGCATTGGGCGCTGGGCCGCTGGACATCTGGTGCACTGATGTGAGGCACAGGGCACAGAGTTTTAATTCACAACTGCAGGGACTGTTACCAAGCCGTTTTGTATTGTGAGCAAACGGGTTCTTCGAAGATGCCTCCAGTACTCGTATGAAGTGTTGTACCAGGGTGGTGCCGACTTGGAAGTGATCTAACTGACAGAAACCCATCTTGGAAGGGGTGTTCCAGAACTGCCGGAACAGCGCCGCTTCGATGTCTTGGTCAGCGAGCTAATGGATGCCTCTGGGCTCGGTGAGACGCTTGGACAAAGCAGAGGTGCTGGAGCGGGTCTAGTCGGTGTCAGCGAATAACTCGCGCCCACCACTTGTGTTTCCGCTTTCTGCTGGTGAGGAACCTGATTCTTCTTACGGAGGTGGGGAACCGCTCGCAGTACAGATGGGAGACCGTGAAAGTGCACTGTCGGGCTGCCAGGGCTCGAAGCGGCGCCTTTGCAAGCAGAACGCCCCGGTCATACCAGCCCGCCTCCGACTGAGAGCGGTGCTCTGTGAGGCGCATGCATGCTTGCGGAATCGGTTTTCATTTCGAGTGACGGCATCACGCAGCGTCTTACATCCTTTCATCTGGAGGTGAAGCTGCCATCTATCGACGGTATCAACATCGATGCTTTCTGGCCCTTCTGGCCCACAGATCGGGCATTTGGCAGTGCGCTCTGGCTGGGCGTCGACCTGGACAAGCAAGAAGGAACCTTGTCACGGAAGTGCAGGCTTCGTGTATCCTATCCGGCACCGAGAAGCATCAAGGGAACTATGAACTGCCTGCAGGAGACTTCAAGGTGCTCACAGAGCCAGTAGAGCTCTTCGAAGTGGAGCTGGGGAAGGCGGCATCAAAGCATCCGTCGTGTGGTGAGGGCTCTTACTTTACAAGCGGCAAGTCAATACTTGTGCTGTGTGCTGTATCGATGGCATTTTGCGCAGAGGCTGATGTGAATGATATTCCAGCACGGGCACAATATAGCTTCCCGGGGATTACCACTGGCACTTGCAACATGGTCGTATGGCAGGGGGCTGAGATCTGGGCCGTTTTGGAAATTGCATGACGGCACGGTGATGACCACGCACCTGAATGCAGCAGAGGTGGTTCGAAGCGCAATTGAGCCAGACCGAGACTTGGCTCTTGGCTTCCACTTGTCGAACAGGTGACAAGCTGCGGGTCACACGTGGCCACTGTCGCTGCTGGCCTGTGCGGCTTTCGTTCTTGAGGAAATGGGGGGTCTAGGCGACCTAGGAACTGCCAGCACATCTTGAGGATCCCTCCGTGGTGCTGACGAATGCACCGACGCAGCTTGATGGCCGGCATGCAGCAACATGTTGGGGGCAGGCAGTTCCCAAGGGCTGCGAGAACCACATGCCCTCGTTTCAAACCGGCCGGCTTCCCTCAGGCAGCGGCGGAGCTGGTGGGAACGGCACAGGCAGGGCTGGGCGGCTGACGACAAACAGTTCACTGTCTGACACCCGCTAGGCCCGGCCCGGCGAAGATACGAGCATAACCATGGAGATGGTCTTCGGCACTGCCCTGAGCTGAGACGGGTTGCCTGGCTGGTGCCTTGATCTCTCAGACTCTGAGGCGACTACCAACTTCGCTTCAGAAGTGCCGAGAGTGGGGAATCCGCAGGCAGGGCCAGGGAAGGTCTTCGTTGCTTGTAGTTTCGCATCCCCCTTATGGAACCGGGAACGTCAGCATGAGTCACAGTCAAAGCAGGTATGCTTCGCGATGCACCACCTCCTGGGGCGCCACCCTATTCGCCTGACTTCAAGGAGATGATGCAGGCCTTGGACTGGCGCACGCGCCGTCCGCGCCTTCTGCCCGCGTACGCGATCCTTCCCTGGAAGGCCTGGCGCGAGAAGCAGCGGGAGCTTGCCGTCTCGGGACGCCAGGTCGGTCGGACCGCAATCCGCGACGCAGATGTCGAGGCCCACAGCTACCATGACGGCAGAGCTCGTGATCAGACTAAGGACAGAATCGCGGAGTAGCGGTAGGGTGATGGTAAGCTGCAACAGGGCAATGATTGTGACAAGCAGTGGGAAGGAAGACCACAGTAATGCCGGCTACAAAACAAGCCACAGCTCAGTCGACGAAACTATGAAGCCCCAACACTCGAATAGGAAGTCCTAAAACTTCTGAATGCTTATGACCATGTGAAAACTTTGGAAGCCTAAACCGCAAACCTTCAAGCCTCAAACCCGAACCCGAAAAGGTTCTTTCGCCTCTTTCGCCCAAGCAATCGAGAATCCTGATGCCAGAGTTGGGCCGGTGGGCAGGCCGTGGCAGCGCTTCAGAAGGCAGCTTTGGCTGTCGCGCTGCATCCTCAAGGCCAAACACTCGTGTTGCCGATGGAAATTCTTGATTCCAAGCGCATGTTGCGTTAGACAAGGCCCTAAAGCCACGTGGGGCTAGAATCCGATGCAGACCCCCAATCCCCTGCATAAGAGAGAGTAACCCTACGCAAACCATTGTAGAATCTCTCCAGCAAGCTTCCAACTCACAAACCCTTGAAACAAGCCTGCAACACACTACACAAACCCTGGACAAACAGAAGACTTTGCATCAAGAATCAACGACTTCCCTACACCCTGCATAAGCCCCACATGAATCCTTGGCTTCCATGCGCCGCACTTTCAGCGGAGGATTCGGTGTGGAGCCAGCCTCTGCAGCCAAGATTCTGTCGGGCTGGTATGCTGTGCCTGGAATGTCAGACGAGGGTTTCGGGTGTGGCGTGTACGGTGCGGATGTACAGGGCGCAGGGAATGAGTTCAGGGTTTGGGGTAAACTACAGGGCAAAGCAGATTGGGCTTCGGACTTGGAGGTGCAATATCATGCAGGATAGACGAAAAGGGTTTGGGGCCTTCTGGTTGGGTTCGGCAAGGACCAGAGCATGACACGATGCTGAGAACGATGGTAGGGTAAACGCATCCAGAAGCAAGGTCATCGAACATAATCTATGCCGTCTATGCAACAGCTAGGGAACATGCAACGTAAACTACAGCATGGCATAGCTAGGGCAGTCTCTATTGTGTCAGCATACAGCATTCCACGTTGCTTGCTAGAGTGTCAGTATAGCGAGAGTACAGTGTATAGCAGCGGGCAGAGGAAAGCTAAGCAGAGCGGGATGAAGTCACTACGATGGGATGCTCATGAAGCTGCTGTGCTGCAATTCACGACCGCCGTCTGCAAGAGCCCCTGTCATATACACCAAGTATTGTAAAATACCGCAGTGCACCACAATGTAAACATGCCATACTGGATGATTCTTGTCACTGGTGTGTTTTGCAAAGAAAGAGACAATGGTGATGCAATTGCGCTGGTATGTAAAATGATGAATGGATGGGACCCTAAGGCGCCGCGTCGTTCCAGCGTTTTGAGAAGTCAGGAAACATGCGCTTCAGATTGAGGCATGAGGCGAGACATTCAGCGGGGTTCGTCGCAATCCCAGGTTGGAGGAGAAGGGCGCACCTGAGATCCTTCATTGCCGGTGATGTCGGGTCTTCCTCATTGGGATCTTGAGACGACGGTGGTCTGTTTCTCGCGGCTGCACAGACTCGTTGCCGAGAAGAACAAGATGTGGAACCTAGGATACCCGGCTGTGCAGAAGACAGTGGAAGGCGGCGTGGAAGGGGATCTCCCTCGTGATCGACTACGACCACGAGTCCAAGGAGTCAAGCAGACAAGTGACAAGTGTGATGCCTTCGATGGGCTTCGTCGGGCAGTGACGATCGATCTTTGAATTTGCGCATCGCATCACAGATGCTGCTGGCCACTCGCTGCCTCGGAAAAGATCATGGCCTTATCAGTGTGAAGTGTTCAGTCTTGTCCATCTTGGCAGTAGATTTGTCCTCAGTTTGCATGCCGGGCTTTCAGGAGCTGGAGGCCGCCACCGCTGCGGCCGCCGCGGCCGCTGCGCCACTGCCAGTGCCACTGCTGCAACTGCAATGCAGAGCAGCTGCAGTCAGACAGCTTGAAGTTGATGCTCGCCTCGATGTTTTACGCTCAGGCAGCAAATGGCATGGGCCATTGCCGTAGCCGTTCATGAAGATCTACAAGGCAGGTCAATCATGCGACTGGTGGGAGTGGTCCAGCACCTTTGTACAGCCTGTGCAGGCGGCTGTGCTACTTCTCAGTGCCAGCGGCTGAGCTTGCGGAGCCAATCTTGCATGAAGATCGCCAGGCATAAGAGATCTGCCTTGGGCATCTGCTGCGATGCTGGGCTCGCCAAAGCACCAAGTCCATTGCAGGATGCGAAGTTGATTCTTTTTGATAAGGACCGCTGTGGTGTTTCATACGTTTCTGCATACTACAATGCTACAAGTGCCACCATTGCTTCAGCAGCCTCATCATGAAGCAAGGCATGTGCGAATAATTGAGTATGCTGGCGACTACTGACGAGCGTTAGACTCGATGGCGTCCGCTGGCATAGCTGGATGACTGCTGGTTCCGTGCAGGAGCAGGAGCGATCGTCAATTCACCTGCCTCTTTTTGAGTCGAATGCAAGTCTGCTCATTTAACAACCAGGTGCTGAGCCTGGATGCCTTCGCATGGTGCGAAGAAGCGAAGACCCCCAAATCAAAGAAGCGCCAAGCGGTCTCAGAGGATGGCAGTGATGGCACTTGCACAGTGCTGCGACCTTCTTGCAGCACTTCATGGCAGTGTTCGGGACATGCATGTGGCAGGAGCCATCAGAGAGGACGAAGGCAAAAGCTGCACCAAGGAAAGCAAAAGCAAGCCACACAGGCGAAGGCACCGACTGTGTGCGTGCTTGCATGCTGGGCATTGGTGCGTCTCTTTGCGGTCACTTGCCAGGGGCCCTCAAGCCGAAGTATCGCCAAGCTAAGGCAGCGCATGGAATTGTCTTCGCGCTTTCAATTCAGTTGTTTTGGCACAGCCGACAGGAGGAGGACGCTGTCGTTGAAGTGCTTTGCTTCAGCTGCCGCCGGGCGAGCGACGCCTCGGTCCAGCTAAGTGTCACCAGCTTCTTCAAGAAGGCTGGGCTCAGTGTCAGTGTAGCAGTGTAGCACGGAACATATGAGCATCCGTCAAAACTTCCGTAATTGTAGTTAAGAGTAGGGTGACCGTGGAATTTCGGATCTTGCCAATTTCCTTGGAAAGCGATAGGACCCCCCCAAAAGCGATACGATCGACGAAGATCATTTGTGGTGACATGTTCGCGCAGCCGCGGCATTTGTGCCTAAATTTTGCGTNAAATTTTGCGTGTGATACATGGCTAGGCAATCGATACCCTAATCGATACCCAGTCGATACCCTAATCGATACCTACCAGATCGTTTTATGAGCCACTGCCCCATGCAGTAAAGGGCAGTGAAGGGCAGTGGAGTGCAGTAAAGGGCCGTAAAGGGCAGGTAAAGGGCAGAAAAAGGCAGTGAAGAGTAGTAAAGGGCAGGTAAAGGACAGTAAAAGGCAGTAAAGAGCAGTAAAGGGCAGCAGAGGGCAGTAAAGGGCAGGGCAAGCTACGAGTAGGATCAGTGAGTCTGATGGTCTTCTTACTTTNCTTTCACGAGAGCAAAGCGATACCTCACAGAAACATGTGACGGAATCCTTGTAAAGCGATAGGACCCCCCCAAAACATCCATGGTCTGCCATGAACAAGAAGTTTTGACAAACGCTCATATATGATGGGCAGAGAGTGTATGTTGTATGCTGATGCTGCGCAGAGGGAGCGGCTCAGTGGGATTGAGTGGGGCTGAAAGACAAAGATTCATAGTGCGCCGAAGTGGGGTTCGACGATTTTCTGTTCGGCGTCGCGAGATCTTGTTGCCATGAAAAGGCGGCTGATGCAGTGCCGGCACCACCACCACAGGCGCCTCGGTCTTACAAAGCCACAAGTCACGAGCGGCTCCCATCCTGTACTGAATGTACTGCAATTCCGGCCCTTCCTGTGACTAGTCTCGGCAGCTCGTTGGGCAGAGGTGATCGACCTTGATGCGCCGCTATCTGTGGATCCTTCTGTCTGCTCGCGCTGCCGCAAACCGTTGCGACACAAGTGCCTCGGCAGAATCTTGCAATGAGCCTGCAATAATCCGTATTACAGTGGTCGTGCTTGGACAGGCTCCCGACATACAAAAAGTCGGCGGATGCTATGAAGGGCATCGGCGAGCTTCCGCAACTTCAACGGCTCCGTGCGTATCGGCGAACAGCCGATAAGCTCGGAACACAGACTGTTGTGACCTGTTGTGACATAAGCCTCAGTTTCTGCATTATTTAAAACTGTTTTGTCCGAGGCAGGGGGTGCCATTCCTGATCTCGGAGAAAAGCGCATGCGCCCTGATGCGAGGCAATGCAGGGCTTAAAAGGCTTAAATGCTGGGGAATGCTGGGGGCGGTACGTTGCGATTCTCTTCCAAGCTTTCATCTAAAGCATTGATGTGTATTTTTTTTTCTTCCTGGAGGCCTGTGCTTCGGATGCGGGGCTCCGGCGCCGCAGCGCGGCCATGGCCTGACGCGGCTGCGTTTTTGGCCTGCAGGAGCGCTTTAATGATCTTTAGAGTGGAGGGCAGTGGCGGCGTCGGGCTCTCTAAGCAGGCTTAGTCTTGCGAGTTTTCACGATTTTCACGTTGACATCGACTCGGCACCAAAATTCCGCAGAAGGCCATGCAGAGTCAGGCGAATCAGGACAGTAGGAATGCGAAGCAGCAGCAGCAGCAAAATCAGCAACAGCAACAGCAGCAGCAAAAACACTAGCAGTCGTCGTTGTAGCCGTAGTCGTAGCAGGTGTAGTGGCAGTAGCAGTCCAGTAGTAGCAGTAGCAGTAGTAGCAGTAGCAGCAGTAGTGGTAGTAGTGGTAGTAGTAGGAGTAGTAGGAGTAGTACTAGTACTAGCAGGAGCTAGTACTAGCAGGAGTAGTAGCACTAGTACGAGTACGAGTACTAGTAGTAGTAGTAGTAGTAGTGGTCGCAGGAGTAGCAGTAGCAGGAGTAGCAGCAGTAGTAGTAGTAGTAGTAGTGGCAGGAAGTAGCAGGAGTAGCAGCAGCAGCAGCAGCAGCAGTAGTAGTAGTAGTGGTGGTAGTGGTAGTAGTAGTAGTAGTAGCAGAAGTAGGAGTAGTAGGAGGAGTAGGAGTAGGAGTAGTAGGAATAGTAGGAGTGGGGTAGGAGTGGGAGTGGGAGTAGGAGTAGGAGTAATAGTAGTAAAATAGCAGCAACAGTAGCGCCGCACCCTGTACCTGGTTATGATTGCGTCAAAATCCTGACAGTGTGCAGTTCACCGCCCGCCAAAGTGAGCGATGTTCCTGATGCAGTTCGGGTCATAGGATCACTGTGACATTACCTCGTACCTGGCATCGTCGCACAGGAGTTGCGAAGCCAGACCGTGGAGGCTTCATGGGCCCATATGCCGAGGCAACCGAAGCTGTGCAAGGATTCGCATCACAACGTCAAGCAGTCACTGGCGACCCGAATCTCCAGACCGAATGGCCATCGTTCACAGTTGCACCACTGTCTGCATGCTGCATGTTGCCATATGGAATTCTTTCAGCTTTGCTGCGGCGGACATTCGTCTTGGCAAAATCTTGTAAACACCATGCATGGCAGAACACTGGGCAGGCTGCTACTGTGCAAGTTGCACTAGGCTGCATTTCTTGCGGGGACTAGCAAAAGAGGAGGATCCTTTCAGCGCCTTCCCGTTGGTTCCCAAATGCTGAGCAATGTTTCGCAAAACTCCCGCTTCACATCGTCGTCTTGCAGGCCAACGTCGCGCCAGCGTGCACGATGTGCAACATGATGAAAGGCTGCCGCCAAAGCAGATGCAGCATGATGCTTGTGTGCGAGTCCTGGCTGTCGAAGCTCAGGCCATCGAAGGATCTCGGGATTCGTCGAATGTTGCCGGCACATTGCCACCAAGCACACAGAAGGACTCCAGAAAGATCGCACTGCCCATGCAGTTTCAGCGCTAGCGTGAAACTCACGTTCCGTGGCCAGGAGAAAATTTCGGCGAGTACCCCCATAGATTCCGCGACAATGTGTCAAGAAGATCGCGTTCCTGCTACATTTCTCAGTCTAGTACTCACACGCGCCTTGGCTGTGCATCAGGGTTTCACAACTCCTAGAGCCCTCAAGCTTTCCGATATTTTCCGATGCTGCTCTCGTGTTCGCATTGCTGTGTGTTGTGCCGAGGAAGACGCATTCCCTGACAAACGAGCAGTTCAATGCCATCGTCTCCGGGCCGTGCTTCTACTGTGGCAAGGCCGTTGCACCGAACTGGCCCTTGGTTCGGACTCAGTCCCAAACCTTGAGGAGCCGCGGATCCCAAAGACGAACGGCCCGCACGATCGTGGACATTTCAATGGGCTAGATAGGCTGGATTCAGAGAATCGTGTCTACGCCAAAGAGACCACGGTCGCTTGGACAGAAGAGATCAGGTTCACCGGCACTGGGTGTATGGTAGTTTCCATCGCTCGGACAGCCGACTTGGGTACAACTCATGCGACGTGCTGCACATATGCTCGCTATCTGCAAGGTGGCATGCTGTGGAGATTGCAACATCATGAAGTGCCTTGGCCATATTACTGGTGGCATTCGTGGACGGTGACCACCTCTTTAGCCTCTGGTCGGATTCGTCCTGAGGTACCGATGGGGACTTCAGGAATTTCTGGAGCACTGCCGCTTAGTGGCCCGTTTCCATCGAAACGAGGAGAGCCGCAGTGTGTCGTAGAATGCACGTGGATGGGGCATGATGAAGCACCCTGCCGTACTTGCAAGGTTGGCTTGAGTCAGCTCTGAAGATCGGGTGGCTTCACTGCCGCAGGAGTTTGCAGATGAGGCTGCATTGGAGGAGGCGGAACGTCGCGAGTTTGACGAGGTGGCACCGAGTGCAACGGATAGTTGAGTTTGTGATGGCTGCTATAATGGCCGCTGATGCGCTCACCGCAGGAAGTTGCGATCGAATCGGGTGAGGCCGATGAGGATGTTGCAGAGACTGAAGACGATGACTGCGACAGCGATCAAGAAAAGATCAACTGAGCTCAACAACTGAACCTTGTTGCCGATGCAGATCCCCGAACAGAAAGGCAGGCATGGTGCTGAAGCAGACAAGTCATGTCGCAGCAATCTGCACACAAGCGGTTTGCTTTTTCAGAACCGTACTGGAGCAGCAGCGGACCCATATCACCATAAACCACTAAATTTACCGCGGTCAAAGCGGATGACCTTCCGCGCAAGTTGCTGCCCAGGACCCTGTTGCTGTCGGGTCCCAGCTGCTCTGCCAGGCTTCGCAACCGCATTGAGTCCTAATCAGAATAGCTCAGGGATCTCATGTTGATGCTTCTTAAATGGTTGACGGTCAGGAGCCGAGGATTTTATTCCCTGATGAGGGGGTTTGTTAATGCGGCGGCAGGATTACTTGCAGCAAAAGCGGTATTGGAAAAGGCGGTATTTGCCAAAGCTGAGAACAGTTGAACATGAATAACCACAAGGGTAGCAACGCCCAGCATCTTCTTCACCTGCTATTCTTCTCTCCTGTTAATATTTACTTCTGTTTGCCACTACTGTTTACGTACTTGCTACCACCTACTACGATTGTCTACTTCTTGTCGCTATTCACTGCTGCTAACCACCACTTACTACGACTTGATGCGACTTACTACGACTTCCTCCTCCTGCTGCTGCTGCTGCTGCGATGACGACGCTACCACTGCCACTGGAAGTGCAGCTTGGTCTGGTGATGCTGCAAGAGGTATAGCAGTGACACGACTACAGTCCTGGTAAGGACGCACCCAAAAAGTTAACCGTCGCAGGGTCACAGGTGGTGGTGATGAGAAGGTGATCATGGCATAGTATATTGACAAGAAATAGAAACCTGTGAACATGGCAGGAAAAACACGTGTAAGCAGTGTTGGCTTCCGTATCTGAAAGCCCCAGAGACTTGGTTCAGTGGAATTCACCTCACTGCCCCGCTTGGTTTTGCGGGTGGCAAGATTTCTCCTGATCCTCTTGAGGTCTTGCATACACGGGATGTGCCGCTGGGAGTAGCAAACGGACTGTAAACTCCGTAGGAACTGCTGTGTGGACAGCTTGTCTGACAACGCTGCCTTGGCAGGACAGGATCCGGATTCCCCGCATCATCCACCAGCTGTGGATGTCACCTCACCAGCCAGGCCTCCCCTGATAGCCGTCGTAGTCATTCATTTCGGCACAATGTGCAATTCGCGTCGAGTCTTTGCGAGGTGTGACGTTCCAGGACCGCGAGCCCGAGCGCCAAAATCTCAGAGACGTGATAAAGCTATTGCATCATGCCACTGCCGGTTTTTGGTCCATAGCACATGTGATGGAGGTAATGCGGAAGCCTTAGATTCAGTGTGAGTGTTTGTCGTGTCCCCACTTCTGCTGGTTTCAAGTGGTGCCGAGTTGAGGTCCTGACATTGTAGACGCCATTCGACAGTGGCGTTTCGCAGCGCAAAGGGCTTGTGATCGAGTGCGTGTAGTGAGCGTTTGTTCATGTCCAGATGCTCAGATGCTTGTTGTCATGATTGTTACACCTCTCCCACGGTGTCATCCTAAAGCAATTTCACTTACGAGCTCTTGTTAAGGCTGCGCGACTCGCAGGAGCCTTGGCAACACCAGGCAGGGGCCTCTCTCCGTCAAGCAGACCCCGAAGGTTTATCTTCGCTACACGCTGCAAGGTCTGGAACCGCTCCTCGGTGAGGTCCGTCCTTGACCCGCACCCTCATTTGGCAGACGGGTTTGAGCGCCTGGCAAGGCAGCTCGGCTGTTCACTGTCTGGATGTTTCGTTCTACGAAAGCATTGCAGCCAGTTGGAGCACGGAGATGCATCGAAACGAACGCAGCCACGCATGTTTTGGAGAATGGTAAGAAGCTAGAGGCCATCACGGAAGGGCGTTCGTATGTGTTTGGAAGTCTCGGGAGGTGGCCTGAGCGGCAAAAGGACTTCTTCATGTACGCCGCAAGCCCCTGCCAAAGAGATTTCTTGTCAACACGAGTTGTCTTGTGCGAATGCTGCTGTCCATCAGCCTGCCCACCTCTTGCGCAGAGAGTCTTCGACAATAATTACTTGGCAAGTCTTCGAAAGGTACTGGGCATTGTTGGAGGAGTTTTCATCGATGCCGATGTTGTGCCGCATGATGCTCAGTTGCTGCATCACATCAGCTGGATGGGGGAATCTGACGGATGCCCTCGATTTGAACAGATCTTCAGGCTGCAGTTGCCATCGGCTTGGTTCGAGGAAGCGTGCAGGACCTGAGGGTTCGCCGTTCACCAAGAAATTCAGTGGAGGGTGGGTGCAGACAGCTTCTTTCGATTTCGCCAGTGGATTCTGACCGGAAATTCGGGCGGTCATGCCCCGGCAGGGCAGATGTGGCAGAATCTGCGAAGATTCAATTGATGGCCCGCACCTCAAAGCCAGGGCCACGCTCGTTCAGGGCAGCTCGTACTGAAATTCTAAACTAAACTCTAAAGCCCATCTAAAGCCAAAGCCCTAAACCTCAAACCCAAACCCCAAAGCCCCTAAACCCTAAACCTGTATGCATGTGTGTTTGGGAGAGCGTGAGGTGGGTCTTGAATGCCGCGGCTCCGCCACGGAAGCCGAGGCGTGGCGCCTGTGCCCCAGAGACAGCGCGCCTGCCGAGTTGGTGCAGCGAGTTGGTAGTATGATCAATATCAATAGCTGTAGACTTGGTCTTGCAGGCGCCATCAGTCAACATTTACATGCATGTATGCTATGTCTGGTATGTATGCAGGCCAGGCATGGATGGATGGATGGAAGGATGGATGGATGGACGATGGATATTAGGATGTGTGGATGTGTGGATACATGGACACATGGATAGATGGATACATGGATAGATGGATACATGGATACATGGATATATGCATATAGATATGGATATATATATATGGTCACGCGCTCCGCGCCTCCCCCCTCCCCCCTCCATGGTCTATGGTCCAGGATGCCCCCTGTGTGGGGTAGTTGTGTGGTTGTGTGGGTTTTTGGGCTTTTGGGTTTTGGGTTTAGCTTAAGCTTTTGAGTTTTGGGTTTAGGATGGTTTAGGGTTAAAGCTACAAGGCTTCCAGTCGACAAGGGCTTAGGGAGGGTTTGGGGTGAAGGTTCGTTAGGGTTGACGGTTTCTGTTCTGCTTTAGGCTTAGAGCCTGCATTTGGGCGGGGTTTAGGGTTGGGTGTAGGGTTTAGAGTACAGTTTAAGGTTAATAAAAACAGGAGCACGCGCTACTGCGCTAGGTGTTATGTGGTTCATGGCTTGCGTAGGGCTTGCGTACGATGCTGGCCTCGTCTGTGACCCCTGGCCGCCCCTCCAGCTGCAGCTCCAACGGCCCCAACCCCTCTCCGCACACGCTAGGCCCCCCCACCACTCCCGGCCCCTTCCAGACCATACCTTTGGGAGGGGGCGGGGGGCTGGGAACGCCAGACGCCTGACCATATGCCTGACCATATATGCATATACAATCATATACAGATACATCCACACGACATACGCACGTACATACATACATGGACACACTTACTTACCTACTTAACTGCGTAACTAGTTCCCTACTTGCTTCCTTACTTGCTTCCCTAGTTCTTTCCGTTCCTTACCTACCTACTACCTACCTCCTACCTACCTGGCTACCTACCTACGTACCTACATACGTACCTGCTTACTTACTTAATTGCTTACTTAACGTAGGTGCATGCCATCTCTGTGCGACCACTGAGGCTGGTCGGGTCAGCTGCAACTTACAGCCTGGGCTCTGGCCGCAGCACCAGGCGAGCAGAAGCACCCCAAAGTAAGAAGCCTGGACTCGACTGATCTACAGGCCATCCGGTCATGCTTCGTGCCCTCACCCGGTACCTAGAGACGTCAGGCTCTCAGTGTCTTCAAATTCCAAGCTGATTAGGTCATTAAAGGACTGCTGGGAGTTTCTCTTTCTGGGGGAGGCCTGGGCCTGCGATTGGCCTCCCGGCATTGGCGCACTACCAGCGCGCGGCAAAGAGAGCTCTGAAAAGTACCCAGGACACCTCTCATCAGAGCCCTTTACCGAACTGGTGCTCAGGCATAGCGTGGCGATGGGGCCCGGGCTTCTCACACTCCTCGTCAACGAGTGGTGCCTCGGGCTCGAACTTGCTCAGAGCTGCCCTGCTTCCGAAGAGGTTGAACAGAATTGCGCTACAAGGTAGGTCGTGACTGCTGGAAGGATCCAGGAGACTTCGCCCAATGGTGAGGGACTGAAGGCTCGTTGTAGCTTGTCAACAGCGCATGGAGCGCTTGTAAACGAGTGCGCACATGAGATTGGAAACGCGCCAGCAGCTGATGGAGGCCATGGCCAGCGTGCTCGACTTTTCTGTGGCGTCCGTCTCCTCCGACACGGTTGTGCCGGGACCCGAGCAGACGCAATTTCAGGTTCAATTTTGAATGATTCTGAATGAATCACAGACCCATCTTCTTAATGGAAGGAGCCAGAATAGTGCCTACCACGGCTTACTACGGTTTTTATTTTGTAAAGCAGGGTCTACAAGACTGCTGGCTCATGAGCCAGGAGATAGAATCTGCGCACCCTTGTTCTGAACGTCCTCTGTGGCAAGTGCAACAGTCCCACTTGATCGTGTTATCTGTAGACTGAGTGAAGGCATGTGCGGAACAAGCGATGGCCCTTTGACATTTGCCTTCTGAAAGCTGTTTGGCTCTTTGTCTCTAGGATGGCGATTGCCATGAGAACAGTCTACAGCTTAGAGACCACAACTTCAGAGCAAAAATATCTGCGACTGCGCCCGCAGGCTGAACATCCATGGCTTTGGATGTGGACAGCCCCACAGTGGAAGCCGAACTGCCGACATGTCTTGACGAGCCCATAGATCGAAGCTATAATTTATATGCATTCCGACATCTGGTGCCATACATGCAGCGTTGCGCTGCGGGGTGTTGTGGTCCTTGACAGGCCCGTGTAACGAAAGCGAGCACGCCCTCGTCCAGCACCTTTTCATGGGTGCCTGGAAGCCTACGGAGGCACGCCTCTCTTGCCTTGTCACTTCTGGACTCTATCGCTGAGACGACGATGGTCGATGCACGCTTCATGGCATTGGTTTGCTTGAAAAACAATGCATGTTACAGGGGCCGTGGGCTTTGGACGAAGATGAATCCAGACGCCGCCGCCGACGCTTCGTGCGCCTCCTACGGTCGTTAGTTGTGTGCATGCACGTTGTGACTGGGTGTCGTAATACTTATCTGAATCTGTGAATACACATAGGTGCGACAGCACGGTGTTAGCTGCATCATACCGTCTCCCCGTGCTCTGACAAACTGCTGCGAGATAAGGATGGACCCACCGAGTTCATCGATTGGCGCGGTCCAGCGTCATCAACTTACTGCAGTGTTTTCCACGTGGTTGTGGTCTATGGAATCGGAGTACGGACTCTCTGACTTTGTCTGCACCAGATTTTTTTGAGGACTGAGTTCTTCTGTTCCGCAATCTGTCGAGCACACTGCGCCATGTCGCACTAATTACTCGGTGCCTGTGTACTCACTCCTCGTGCTGATACATTGCGTTCTGTTGAGACCCTGGTCTGTGGGGCATATGTTTACCAAGTCTTCCCGCAAAGATACCGCCGTACATCCAGGCACAGTGGTAAAGTTTCTAGCTTGAGATGGGCTGGGAGCACGGTCGCACCACCGCCAATGCTGGCATTCTTGGCAGGCGTTCTGGCTCGCCAGTGTTTGTAAGTTTGTCAATGCCGGGTCCCCCAAATGGTTGCAGGAGCATCCGCAGCACAGACATGTCAAGACAACCGACCGTCAACACGGCTGACTGAGCTTGTGTTGCAAAGCTCTTGAGCACCATGCGGGCGCTGCGTGCTGCCTGGATCAGAGGTGGCACCTCGAAGGGTTGCTTGGCTGTTCCATGTTCCACAGTGTCAGTGTCCAAAGAGTTCATCAGGCAATGAGCACATCTCAGGCCTCTTTTTTCGCGAGGCTGACCTTCCACCCCCTGGCAACGCAAGAGACCAGCTGATCCTCGCAGCACTAGGCAGCCCTGAGACTTTGAATGCAGTTGGACATGACGGAAGTGATGCGGAAGCCAATTTTCCCGAATGTCCGAGCTTGGAAAGGGCAGATCGTAGATCTATTTTCCGTGAGGATCCTTCCGGTCTCCAGCTTAATGGCCTTGGCGGTGGCATTTCGTCAACCAGCAAGGCACGTCCATGTTTCAGCGGGTGGGGCGTCGCGAAGGAGTCTACAAGAAGGTGTTTGCAGTTTGGATGGAGAGGCAAGTGTCATGTCATGGAAGTCAAATTAAATGCAGCAACAAGCCGCAGTCTGACGCTTCCTGTGCCCTTAGGTGGTGATCCTGTCTGCATCACAACGCAGCTGGACCTGCACACAGATGTTTCCGATGCTTCCATGACGGTGTCTCACGACGGGAGGGTATCCGAAGGTGATGGCTACGATGTGAACTATCTCTTCGGCCAGGTCGAAATCAAGGAGCCTCCGCTGCGAGCGCTCAGTGCGATGCATCCTAAGAAGGAAACTCGGACTCGGAAGAGCAACCAACAATCATCTCAGATGTAGTCGAAAGGTTGGAGAAGTCGTTCGAGCAGCAAGTACGCACGGTCAGAGCTTTTCACGGTGAAGTTGCAGTGCTTGTTTAATGCAGGAGCGCTTGATTAACTGGGAGGCTGGGAGCTCGGATGAGACTGGCCTGGCCGAGCTAGTCTGTCTGTCTTGTTCTGCGCAGCAGAGCCCACCCTGCTTGCGGAGCAAACATGCCCTCAGGGCAGTTGTGGCAATCTCTCCGCTGGAGTTGGTCTTTTCGCTCTGGCCGAGCATCTTGTGAAGCCGGCCTTTGATGGAAGCTTCGCTCCGCACATATTAAACAGAGAACTTCGACGGCGCTCGTCAGATGGCTTAGGCATACTCCACTTGCAGGGATTGTTGCTTGCTTCCTTAGTTTTGGGAAGGCCTCACACGACCTCTCCTCCTTCCATCGGGGCACCATGCAAGCGGGGTTGGTTCCCAAAGCAGTGGTTGAAGAGTGTGGGGTTCAACGACAGCGTCGAAGACGGGAGCGGTGGGCTGGAGACAGTACGATGGAGCGGTCTTTACTTTGAGGGACGTAGGCAAGCTTTTGCAGCCCATGTGCCGTGCAGCTCTGTCGAGTGAGTCGGACTGGCAGTTGGCAGCCGAGGACCTTCGCAGTTGGTGCGCGTGTGGCAGCAAAATCAGGGGTACGGGATGAACGTGCACGTGCCAAAGGGAGTGGATGCCCCCATCGCGGAGGCACTTCTAGATTGTTTCCCCACAGCCGCTGGCCGCTGCCCCATGCGAGGCAGAGACCGGAGAGGAGGTCTCGCTTCTCTCCCTGGCCGGGATTCCAGGCCAGTGCCGAGGCAGAGATGAGCAGAGCCGATCGTTCCCGTGCTGCACAGGCCGTGAACCGGCTGTGTACGTGGAGCTGCTGGAGCCTCACGGTGCGAAGCCACTGCTGCCAACAGGCGACCCCGACCATTCCTGAGCCTTACCAACATTCTTTCGGCCATTGCTGAACTTTGGAGTTGCAGACCCGGTCGAGGCAGATCCTCAAGTCATGCTTCTACTGTTCCTCGTCGTAGTAGCAAAAATGATGGCAGCGTGCACAACGCCCGAAGGCGAGCCAATCACTTTGCTACAGCTGGAAGATGGCTCTCAAGTTGAAGCGACGCTTGTCACAGCAGGCGTGCCAGGGCAAGATGTCGTGACCTCCACAGACGAAGTAGGGTTGCAATTCATCAGCCACTCTAGCTGACTTCAGCTTGCTTGTGCCAGCGCAAGACCTGCATATGGGGAAGGAATTTACTCAACAGAGCCAGCAGATGTGCGAAAGCGAAAGGTAATCCGACGATCTTCGTTCCGGCTGATGTCGTTGGCCTTCGTGGTAGTGACACTGCGCTTGATTCAGCTTCAAATCCTTGTGTTCACTGTGCGGATCGAAGACACGGCTGAGACGTTCTGCACACACCCGAGGAGCTTCCCAGCGAGATGGACTACAGCCGCTTGCCTCGATACTTGTAGCTGCTTCTAATCGCAAGGAGATTTGTCACAGCTCAAGGCCGCATCTTGCCCGTCGTGGACCGGCTACGTGCACAGGCCGCTCCTCTTTTCGGCATCGAGGTGCGCGAAGCCGACCCCTAGGCGTCATGAGACGCGCAGTATCGTGCAGTGCTGCGCCACCACGCCACCGCTTCAGGTCTCAGACCAGCCCCGTGTCAGCTTCGTTTCCCCGCCTGGATGCTACGTGAGCACCGCGGGCGATGCAGTCGACGAGACGGTGACTTGTTGGCTAACGAATGTAAAGTTCTGTACGCCCTGCGCTGGTAAGCAAAAGTATGGCGGTGAGCAGCGGTGAGTTTGTGCAGCCTACATGGACTGTTACACAGACAGCAGGTGGCTAGTGCCATGCATGTTGACATGCATCCTGCATGCAGGCTGTATGCTTCCATATAATTACCTTGACTATGCTCGATTACACGCGCGTAGATTGGAGGACGCGCTGGGGGTGGTATCTTGAATGCTAGAGGCTTCAAGTTCAGCTAAGGCCATGGATCTTCTCGCTCGAATTAGCACACCTGGCCGCAGCTTCGAACATCAACAGACCCATTTGCACACTAGTCTTTGTCAAGCTGCTTGATATCTGTCGAACGATCCCACCGAAGCCGTAAGTTCGTGTTGAGGCATCCATCATGCTTTCACTGGAACCGGATCTATAGCAATCGCATGCGCGGCACAGGCAAGGAAAGTGAACAGGGATGCTTGCAGTGTGCGACGGTTGTGAGAGCTCTTGTCATGCCTCATTCAACTCCGCATTGAATGAACCCGAGCATGCAGGACAGTATGTGCCTATATGTGCACATGCACAAACGTTCATGCGTAGGCAAAGGCACAGGCACTTATGGTTTCGGATCGTGGTTGGGCATGTAACCATTGAATCGGGAGCAGGCACACAGGCCAATGCACATGTCAAGTCCTGCGAAGCGGCGAAAACCCCAAGGGGTGCAACCGCTTAGCAGCTATGCAAACATCGACAAACATGGCAAACCCTTGCAGCTGGGTCGTTCCGACTGCATTTGCTCTTTCTAAACTGTGCTAGCTAACGACAGCTATGTGTGTAACTGTGTAACGATTGTCGAGTGGCACCTGGGGGTTGTACGGTGCCTCAAGTTCACCATAATATGCACCTTATGACTCTTTTGTGGCTTATTGGGACAATCGCCACTCAGGGTTGGTTTTTGAAGTGGACATTCTTGCAAGTTGTTTGCAGAAGGCCTTTTCCGTCGGGGTCCGATGTTGTCTTACGGACTGTTGGTTTTCCCCTTCAACATTGATGATTGTTCAGCAGCGCCGAGGTGGAGAAGAGCGTTCCGTGGCGCTGCATTCCGGAGAATCGACGGAGGTCTCTGCTTCGTGTTGGGCATCCTGGCGGCGTCCTATGGCTGCACGTGCCCAGCCTGTTGCTGTTGAAACACAATTGTCGGTAGGGCTGCGTTCGCGTCTGCACAGCCTCTACCGCCACCAGGATGTGCCTTGTAGGTCCTCGTAGCAAACTCGACAGACAGAGGTTATGGAAGTGAAGGCCGATGTTCGACACTCCGCTGATCGTGGATGGCATGCGGTTGGTGCGGGCTTTGAGCGAACCTCCAGGCACAACATGCGCAATGCTGAGTGATCGTCACCGCATGTGTGTAAATGGAATTCCGCCGGGTTCGGCTGGTACTGGTATGAGATTTGTCGTTCCTTGCTTCTCGTTTCGCCTGTCTTACTTCTTGTGCTTCAGAACGGGAGCAGGCACATGCAGAGAACGTGTCGTACACTTCAGCGCAGGTACTTGATGCGCGGAGACCTGTTTATCCCTCGTCCAGGACGAGCTCCCTGAGAAAACACAGCATCCATCTGCGACCCAAACTTGCGTTGGCCGTGATCCCGGCGCTGGAACACGGAGCGACACTGCTGGTAACGCCGCCACGACGAGCCGGATCAAGCCGCTTGCAAGCCGCTTGCAGTGAAGCTCTGCGAAGATCTGAGAAGCCGAAGCCGGCAAGGCAAGGACTGCGAGACCGATGCATCCAAGTCCAAGTGAGCTGCAAAAAAGACAAAAAGAGCAAGTGATATATAAGTCCCCCTGGAAGCCTTGCCCTGACCCTTCTTGTAGGTTTCGTGAAGTTCGAGCTGCGAAGCACACTGCAAGTTTCTAGAATAGCTTAATGACCAAGCTTGAAGCCTGATCTTTGGTCGCTTGGGGTTCGGAGTCTAGCAATGCTTGCAGCCTTCACCCCTCTCAAGGCTCTCGTTGCTTCATCGGCTGGAGGGATTGGGCTACCAGCTTCCTTGGGAGGCTCGCCTTGGAGTCCAGCATTTTCCAATATCATGTGTGCACGTTTAAGAATCGTGGTGCTAGGAGTAGGTTGTGCCCGACATCACGTGACATGGAATGCAGAGAACTCTCGACGGACAGCAGGTAGTAGACGCTGCCCCGTCTGCCGTCATTACAAACGTGCCATGATGCATCACCTTGGCGACGGACAGTTTCCTCGCTGACAAGCAGCACCGTTGGCAGGCAACGCCTCTGCTCTTCTCTCGAATGGTTGGGTCCTAAGTTTGATGCGCAGTTGAGATCCTCCTTTCCACCCATTTTCGGATCACTTCTGTAAAGACATTCCAACAAAGATCCATCAAGCATGGAACTGCTTGGTTCTTGTAATGCCAAAGAAGAGGCCTGGTGGCTCGCCATCGAGCAACAAGCGCCAAGACGCGAAGCCCTTTCCTGGACCCTGAATGCCTCATACGGCTCTCTGTGTCAGGTTCCAGTGGAGCCGCAGGATCCTGAGCAATTACAGGTTACATACTGCATGCATGATGGCATGACCTGGGCAATCAATGTGAATGAGGCCTTTGCTTCCTCTACCAGGGCCCTTTCACACGGCATGACCTCATGCAAGAGGCCATTTGCACTGACGGTCCAAGTGAAGCATGTGACAGTGCCAGCCTAGGAAGCATGTCCCCAAACGGTTGGCTGAAGGGCCACAAGGAGTCAGGGACGCCCCGAGCCGCGAATCTTTCAGAGCTTCCGCCCCATGTCAAGCGTAAGAAGTCTATCGAAGCATGCGGGTCACAGGCGCAGAGTGGTGCAGAGCGGTGTGACCATGTCGTTGGCAACACTGACAAGTCTGGAGAAGTTAGTCCAGCAAGGACTGAACTGGGGGAGAGGGTGTACACTTTTCAAACGTTTCGTGATTGCTGGAACAGGTGGTAGATGGTGGTTCATATTCGGCAGGCATTGACTGTTGCTCGTTGATGCACGAACTACGATAAGTTATGCCTCAGAGTATTCAGGCGTTCGTGCCAGTAATGGTCTAGCGTGTTACGAAAACACTGAAATCCCCGAAGTTCTGCACCCTCAATCGGGCTTCTGCAAGTAATGCACGCCCCGTCTTTTTCTACGAGGGGTTCACAGTGGTGTCCTGTTAACCGATGCTTTTTGCAGGAGGCCCAGCGTCAGTTTAGTTGTGTCTGCATCTTATGGCATGCATCGTGCAAAAAGTGTTGCCACAATACGCTTGCTGTGGCTCACGGCAAGTGCAGACTGCAGAGGCCGCCAACGCCGAGCATCTTCTGAAACTCCGAAGAAGCGGAGCTGGGGCAGTGGCTCTGCTCTATGCTGCTGGGCTGCTACGAGTCCGTAGACGTAGACATATGATGCTGTACGACAATGAGCGGCATGAGAAGGGATATTTGGACAAGGTCTTGCCGAAGAAGCCAGCTTGCGAAATAGGAGCCGAGGCCAAACCAGGAGGCCGTTTACGACTCCTCCTGGTACTGCAAGGTCTCCAGTCGCTGGAAGGAGTCTTTGCTGCTAATTTCGGAGACACTTGGACTTCAGAATTTCTGGATACAAAGCTTGGTTGGTGGTTGGGCTTTCGGGTCAGCCTCCTCTGCAGTCGAAATACCAGCTGAGGATGAGCACCCAAGGATGCGGCGTTGTGGCAGCCAGTGCAACAGGCGGGTTTTGCACTTGGCAGAGTGCTTTTCGGGAGTGGGATGATGTGCGCTTCCCCCCTCTGAATGCAGATGGCAGCGGTTTGCCCCAAGACCCAGATGCCAGTAGGCAACTTGTCTCAGGAATCCTATCCGAGAGTTGCGGCAGAGGCTGGGGCGCCACCGTGATGTGATCACTGCAAGCCGCCTCTGCAAAAGCGGATGCAGTTCTTGCACATGCCGTTCCGACTGGAGTGCCGTGGGAGGCGAAAGATGCACTCAATCAGCAGCCAATTTTTGGTGGTTGGTGTTGAAAGTTCCCTCGTGCTGTCAGTGTTTTGATTTGAACAATAAAGTTCCGGTTCGGTTGGGTTCGGTTGAATTCGCTTGAACCGGTATGAACTGGATGGCGGTTCTGAGCGGTTCGGTTCCGGTGCGGTTCGGTTCGCTACCGGTTCCGCGGTTCATGCTGGCCCGGGGACGCGGGCCATACAGGTTTTGGAACATTTGGGGCCTGAAAGTGCTGAAAACCTGTACTCCCCCACACACCCGCGGCAATGCAGGGGAATACGATCATGTGCTGTCTTTGTATGGTGGGAAGGAAACCTACATTCGTTGCTTCTTCGGAGAAGCAATAAGCAGGGTTGGGGGTGCTGGGCCGGGGACGCGGGGGAGTAAGGGTTTGGAACATTTGGGGCCTGAAAGTGCTGAAAACCTGTACTCCCCCCCGAGCGCACGGCAATGCAGGGGAATACAGAGCATGTGCTGTCTTTGTCCGGTGGCAAGGAAACCTACTTTCGTTACTTCTTCGGAGGAGCAATAAGCAGGGTTGGGGGTGCTGGGCCGCGGATGCGGGGGTGTGCAGGTTTTGGAACGTTTGGGGCCTGAAAGTGCTGAAAACCTGTACAATGCAAGGGAATACAGAGCACGTGCTGTCTTTGTATGGTGGGAAGGAAACCTACATTCGTTGCTTCTTCGGAGAAGCAATAAGCAGGGTTGGGGGTGCTGGGCCGGGGACGCGGGGGAGTAAGGGTTTGGAACATTTGAGGCCTGAAAGTGCTGAAAACCTGTACTCCCCCGCGCGCCCGCGGGTATGCAGGGGAATACAGAGCATGTGCTGTCTTTGTATGGTGAGAAGGAAACCTACATTCGNCTACATTCGTTGCTTCTTCGGAGAAGCAATAAGCAGGGTTGGGGGTGCTGGGCTGCGGACGCGGGGGAGTACAGGTTTGGGAACATTTGGGGCCTGAAAGTGCTGAAAACCTGTACTCCGCCGCGCGCGGCGGCAATGCAGGGGAATACAGAGCATGTGCTGTCTTTGTATGGTGGGAAGGAAACCAACATTCGTTGCTTCTTCGGGAGTACAGGATTTGGAACATTTGAGGCCTGAAAGTGCTGAAAACCTGTACTCCCCCGCGCGCCCGCGGGTATGCAGGGGAATACAGAGCATGTGCTGTCTTTGTATGGTGAGAAGGAAACCTACATTCGNTTTGGAACATTTGAGGCCTGAAAGTGCTGAAAACCTGTACTCCCCCGCGCGCCCGCGGGTATGCAGGGGAATACAGAGCATGTGCTGTCTTTGTATGGTGAGAAGGAAACCTACATTCGTTGCTTCTTCGGAGAAGCAATAAGCAGGGTTGGGGGTGCTGGGCTGCGGACGCGGGGGAGTACAGGTTTGGGAACATTTGGGGCCTGAAAGTGCTGAAAACCTGTACTCC
>BGNK01005767.1:744-31927 GCA_003297005.1 Symbiodinium sp. clade A Y106
CAAGTGTTTGTACGCTGTTATGCTTCGGCTCGTAGAGGAAGGCTACGAAAGGTAAACCCTCTTGAGCCACGTGTAAGTAGTGTACGCTAGCAGTGTAAAGTGTACAGTCTTGCTAGTGTTTTTCTTGTGTTGCTTTCGTCCCTTGTTGAGTCGTTTAGATCGTGATTCGCTTCTGCGCCTAGCCATAGAAAACAGTTTGCGCGAACTCTGCTGCAAGGGTATATGGCTACCCAGGGCCAACACCTTCAACAGAAACACTTTTCAGATTTAGGGTTTTGAAGATCATGTTGGCTTTGTCTGCTTGTTTTTCGAATGAAACTTCTTGCGTTTGCGATATGTTCAAATGTTCTAGTGATGCCAGCAGTGTTCGAGGCTCCGTTGTTGTGCCACTTACTTTACGCCCCAGAAAACATTCCGAGTCCTAGCAGCCTTTGCAGATGTGCAGTAAGCCAGAATCATATTTAGCAGAATGGCAGGAGTTTAGGACACTCAGGACTCCGTCGCGACCCTTTAAGTTCGATTCTATTTATCCCTGTTGTCAGGTCGTGGCCGTGCCCTTCCTAGCGTCCATGGTTGCCAAGCGACTTGGATGCGGACATACGACTTGTCTGCATCGCGAGCCGTTGGGCCGCGTGCAATTGAATCCTGAGAAGACTGTCTCACTGCTCAGGGTCCCTTGACGATGCCCTTGCCGAATTACATACTCCCATGCAAAAGTCACGGCATGGCGACTCTAAGCTGCAGATCCTGCACTACTATTGCACATCTTGCCGCCATCCGACCGTGCCGTAACAGAGCAGCGAACTTTGAGCCATGAAAAAGGCCGTAAAGAGCTGCTTGTCCCTGCTGCGTAGCTATGCGAAAGCAAAAGTGGCCATTCGCAGCAGCTTCAGAATAGCATTCATGGATCCAAGCACGCGGAGCGTGTGCAGGATCTCCGCGCGGCTAGCACTTACCTTGGCTCACCGGCTCCAAAGACCGTCCTGTCCCACAACTTGCAGATGGCCGTCTTGTTCGTGCCAGTCCTTAACATTCGCCAACTTTCACTTGTCCTGGGCCCATGCGTGCCAGAAAGTGCCAGGTACGAGATATCTTATAGCGCAGCCGCAGAAAATATCGCTGCCAGCTCGGCGAGGGCCTCCAGAGCCCTGGCAACCCTAAAGGCTCTAAATGCTAGCTTGGGGTGCTCTGAGTATGCAGATCGGCCTCCCCGAGTCTGATGCTACGCCGTACAAACCAGAGCTTTCCCCAAGGGTCCAAGTACCTAATAATCATATACTCTCCAAAATCCTAACCTACATAACTATTATCCTAAAACCGAGTACCTAATTATTGGGTCCTTTGGACCCTTGGGGTTTGATTCCCAACACCGCCGTCCCCTGCGGCCCGAGGCTCTGGTTCCCTCGGTGCTGGGCTAGCTCGTTTGAGACGTTGGCTGTCAGGGATACATGCATGTAATCGGCATATCACTCACATTCCAAGTGTTCCCTGCAGATCGATCCAAGTCGGGGAGTGCTTGCTTGTAAGATGCCAAGGTTTCCAGCTGACCCGAATCGCTTCAAGCAAGCTGAGCCGCCTGCATCTTATGCCAGAATTCCACTCTCTACTCCTGCTGCTGACATTGCACGGGCTGAATGCAAGACAGTCAGCTGTCGAAATCCCTAAACTCCCAGAAACTGCTCTGATCGGGGATCCGAAATCTTGCCAGTGTTCAGGACACTGGGTCCCAGTACCAGCTTGATGTGAACGAGAGAGTTTTGCATATGGCGCCGTCCTCCCTGGCTGCGACCACTGCGCCGGGAGCGCAAGGCTGCCAACTTGCAGCGAATTAGTGTGAGTCCTGGTCTGCCTTTGAGTACGACGGGGAGTTTCTTGGGCCGAGTGAATATCCCGACAATTGGTCCGTCACCGCAACATAACTGGTTTCTAGAAGAGGCCAAGACGTGCACAAGCCACAAACTTACGGCCTTCACGCCTGGCAGCTGCTTGGGGCTGTTTTGAGCCGACGGCAGAGACAGCCTCCTCCCCTCTTCATCAGAAGAGCCAGCCTTGCTCGCCACTGAACCATGCGGGCGATGTTCCGGAATGCACTCTTTGTCCTGACAACCTCCTCGGTGCACTTGCCACCACATTGATTCCTGAGTGAAAGTAAAGCAAGACAAGACTGAAGCGTCGCACCCCCTTCCGTCGACTCCAAATCTCGACTTTCCAGCATGGGAGCCCATCCCCAAAGTCTGAGATTTAGGGTGCCGACCCTTTTCTCATCCTCTGTGCTGCCATGCTCCCCGTGATGTCGGCAGACCGTCCCGGTCCTTCTGAAATTCCTTCGGCCCGAGTCCACCGCGCTAGAGAGCCTCCTGCTTGATGTTCAGCCTGAGCCCTCTTTCGGTGATCCTTCAGAGCTGAGAAGCATCCCGAGCTTTAAGCCCCTAAACCCCTAAACCCTATACGCCCTACTGTAATACCCCGAAGTGCCCCAAACCCATCCCAACATTAATCCCCTAAACCCTAAGGCCCAAAAAGCCCTAAATGCCCAAAACCCTGAAACTCTAAAACCCTGAGCCCCGCCGACTGTGAGGGCCGTGGCCCCATCGAAACTCGTACTCTGGCGCCTCCAGACCTGAGCTTCCGACTGTCTTGACCCAGCGTAAGAGGACTGGCACCCCACCCAAGGCTAGGGGTGGGGGCCGTCAGAAAGTGCAGTGGGTGGAGATGTCACCGGAAAAGGATCCATCGGAGTGGCTTGATAAGATGGAGGATTGGACAGAGGACTGGTTGAAGCCTCCTTCTAGGCAGACATTCCCGGTGCATGAGGCAGACGTTGAGGATTTTGGGTGTGGTTTCGATGCATATTGAGTCCGAAGGCACCCTTCCCTCCTTGTCTCGACTTGAGCTCCTTTGAAAAACGGGAACCTGTTTTGGAGTCACCCTGGTTTGATGGATACCCGCCGCCACCACCACTCCCCCAGACGTTTTCAAAAGCATCAGCCCACTCTTCATCCGAGCCTTCTGGGAAGCACGGCGCCGAAACTTGCGGCCTCATGATGTCGATGCTTCACAACACCAAGGTGACTGCGGGGGCCTACTCTGCATCGATCCTGTTCCGACAGCGAGCGCAGCTCTGTTGTCGTACAGTCCCCTCAGCGCTGAGGTGTCTAATTTGGCCGCCCGATGGTTTCAGGCGAGGCGTGCGGTTGGGTGATAGGCCGGGCTGGTTTTGTCAATTTCTACGGTCGATGGGCAGATCTTCCTGTCCTCCACCTGTTGCGCAGCCATTTGCTGGCGTTGGCTGTGGGCTCCTTGCATCAAGCTGCCTTTTCAAAAGCAGTCAGCGACCAGGCAGTTGTTCTCAGAAGTCCAAGCAGGTTGCATGCACAGGTGTTAATGTTCGAGGGGGTGTAGTCTTCCAAACACGAACTTGAACTCAGCACTGCAAGGCGGCTCAGTGAGAATTGTCGGGAAGCCTTGTTGAGGTTTGCCGTCTTGTCTGACGAAGCATGTGTCGCTGCAGGGGTCGGCATGAACATGACAAGGGGGAGGAAAGAGCCATGCAGCACCTTTGCAAGTGGACACGGCCCGACACGGCCTGTCCTAAGCTGATCAGTATTCCACTGAGTCAGGATCGGCTTGTCGGATGCCCGATGTGCTGAGGATTGTTTTCGAGCCACGACGCTGCCAAATCCTTCGCGCCCACTGCGTCCGCTGCCCGAAACCAAATTCAAAGCTCTGAATAAGCTCCTAGCAGGAGAAGACCTCGTCTCACGAGCTAAAGGCAGTGAGTTGAACACTAGCATCGGCCAGGATTCGGCCTGTGCTTGCTTGGATTGAACGGGTGACCTAGTGGCTTCCTTGCAAAGCTCTACTTCGTCACAAGCCCGTCCATGCTCCGCGTAGATGCGGCATCCTGGGCCCGACACCCAGCCTGACGAAGCACCGAAAAACACTCCCGGCATTTGGCGTCCAGAGCCTCTATGCCGGGCTGGTCGAGCTTGTCAGCCACACGATGCACGATACCGTATTATACACTAGGATGGCCCAACCCTAGCCAGGCCTTGCTTGCACTGCCGAGGATGCCAGTCTGAAATGCTGCCTGCATCGTGCACGATTCGGCGGTTCCTGCACCCGGAGCGGACAAGTCAGAGAAGAACGAGTGCAGCGGCCTTTGTAGATAGCAGTGGGAACATGGCGCCCGGAGGAACGTTGCTTCTCGGCCGTTGTCGGTACGATCATGCAGCGCATGTGTCTCCGGGTACTTTTGTCCCGCGTGACTTGGAGCTTGTGCTTGCAAAAGGGCACATCTCCTCCCCTTTGCAAGCTTCATATCGGGCACGCCTTCGCGACTTCCCACGACGTAGGCCGAGCAGGCTCCGCCGAACTTCCTGCTGCTCATCCAATCCGATGCAAGCTCGCTAGCTCGTAGACCCCTATCTTCCGCTGCCGATGGTGCCTGTCCATTGAGTTGGAAGCCTCCTCGCGTTCCCTGCATGGGTGTTATGCGCTCATCCTGCCTATCCTCCTCATACTCCTACCCACCTCGTGCTGCTTTCAACTCAGGCTTTGCATCGTTATCCTCCACATGGCAACGGCGGCTTCGAGTCCGCCTTTAACTTACATGGACAGTGTTAAGAGGTTGAGAGAGAGGCCACTTCCCTTTTCATAGGAACCCTGCAGCCACGAGTCCTACGGTGCTGCACTGTGGTCAGGTCGGGACACTTTGCCTCAAGCGCAGGCCTTCTGCTGGTGCCCTCCGAGATCGACTGCCCCTTGTGTCCAAGAAAGACCATGTCGGAGCTTTCGGCCCCGTGAGGACAGTTGGCGTGGTCCATTGATCTGCTGACGGGTTGAGAGCGCTAAGACCCTAGGCCGACGCCCTCAACCTCAACCTCAAAAACCTGAAGCTTATACCACGAAGCCTTTCAGACAGACTAGCATTGTCTCGCCTGCAGAAGCCTTGAGGGGCTTCCCATGTCAACATACCAGGCACAAAGTCGGCTGCTTGCTGCCCCCCGTGCAGCTTCTTTGGCTCTCCCTGCATGGTGGGTTCGGTCCTTCTTTCTTAACTTCTTTGCGGGTGTAAGCTTTAAGGTTTAGAGCATTCCAGTTACCGTGGCGCATAGCTTCAAGTGTGCTCAAGCGGGACGTGCCGTCCGGGCCCGTTAGAGGCAGCGCCTGAAGTTGCAGTCCACCACGATGCATTGCAGCCCCTGCCGCTTGCTTTGCAGCTCCATTCTGTCTCTACCGCAGGATGGTGCCGAACATCTGTTGCTTCTGCACGCCACCCTGTACAGGCCAAGCCACATGAGCACTTTAAGCCGTTGGTTCCACGTTCTTTCAGATCCAATCCCAGAGCTTGACGACATGGTGCCTTCTCGATTCCCCGAGCTTTATCTCTTCCGGCCCTGCCGATCTTATTGCACCCGAGCAGAGCCGGAGCCTTCTGCCCGGATCTGTGCTCCAAGGCAACGCAAAGCTCAACAGTCCGCAGTTCAACCCTTGCAACAGGTGCATATGGTTGGCTATGAAGGCATGGCAGACCAAGTTGAAGTGACCCCCGATGGGCTCAAGTTCCATGCGTTAGAGACCTGGCACATCAATCTGGCAATTTCTTGAGTTCTGTTTCTTTCGTTTAGTTTGGCCACTTGGTAGCCCTGACCGCTTGAGCTCTACAGGGCAAGGGAGTGTTTGGGACTCTATATACTCCTAAATTCCAAAATCCTTGAACCCGAGAGCAAGTCCAAGGAAGGCCAGGCGTTTCATTGATGAGAAAGCTCCTGCCACATGCCAGCCGGGATGCAGCAACAGTGGCCATCCAGGTACCGGGATTTCGGGCTTTAACAGAAGCAATGCAGATTTTTTTCTGTTTTTCGGGTTATGGGATTAAGGCAAGGTTTAGCCTAGGCTTTAGGGTTTCGGGTGATGTAGCGGTTTACGGGTAGGACGTGGCGTGTTCCTCAATGTGTGATTCTGTCAGAAACATTGTTCGAGTGCTGCTCTTCGTCGCCGCAAAAGAGAGTTTCACTGACAGGGCCTCAGGGCGGAAGTTGCATTACATCGGGTTTAGGGTTTAGGGTTTGGCATGGCTAAGCGCGATTCCTTTGGCTCCGCTCTGTGCATCATGCAGGCTTTCGAAAGGCCGTGTGAGGCTCAAGGGTTTTAAGTGATGATGCTCTTTTGGCATGCTCGGTTTATCATGGGTTTTTGCCAGTCAAACGCTTCAACTTACTGTCAGGGGCCAATAGCCGTGTCCAGGAGACTTTTTCCACACCTTAGGGCCTTAGGGGCCTTGTAATACCTAGAATACCTGGTCGCAGTTACTTAAAGGGTTGGACCATTTAACAAGATTATTCCTTCAGTCTGGTCCGTATATTGGTACAAACGGTATCATATTCATGAACCCTGCTTCGTGACCGCGCGCATTTTTCGCTCAACATCATTGCTGGCATGCAACAGACTCCCCGTGAGGCCCTCAGGTGAGGGTTTAGGGTGTGCGATCTGACAAGAACCTCAACCTTCAATATTGCCTCAACGTGTAGTTTTTTGCTATTGCAGCCATTTGCAGGCTTCCGCCGCCTATACCTCTGGCATGCAGTTGGTCGCACACAGCTTTGGCCAACTGAGTGCCCCCGCTGCGACATGAGACTTCGATCTGGTTCTGGTTCGAACGTTGAGCAGAACTCCCTTAGACAGTAAACCCTGAACCAAAAAACCTGAACCCTAAACCAGTCAGTCGTCGGGCTCAGAGTTCAGGATTTGGGAGTCGGGTAGCAATCTGCTCAAAAAAGCCTTGCCTAGGCCAAAATCTTGAAAGCGTTTCCCTGAAGCTTTACACTCGGAACCATGGCCCCAGCCCTAGATTGAACACTTCTTCAACCGTAGACGGCTTAAACAAGTAAACTCTGGACCCCTCGACCCTGAAGCCCTATAATTTAGGGACCCAAAAAGCACATAAGCATAAGCTTTTTATGGGATATCCCTACCTTATTGGGATTCATTATAAGGGGGTTTATATGGGATATCCCTATCCTCATTTTTGCTTATGTGCTTTTTTGGGGCCCTAATAATCGTCAAACTCTCGTCAAAGCCTGCAACTCGCCCGAGCCCATGCAGCCTAAATTGAAGGCCCTATGAACCCTAAACACAAAACCCTAAACCCTGAACCTGCAGCGTGAGCTCCACAAGCCCTGAGGGCCTAGCGCAGTCTTGCTGCCAGTGGGCTGAGCCACGGCTGCAACTGCGCCGCACAACTACTTCTACTAATCGAGACTTGGCTTCAGGTGATTCGGCTGATGGACAAAATTCTGCATTACCTTAAGGACCCTAAACTATGGGAATTATGGTATATTCCTTATAATGGGTAATGCAGGATTTTGTCTATCAACACTTTCAATCGTTGGTCTTAAGACTGGCGGCTCGGAGTTTAATGGAGCGCGGGATTCGGATTTCGAGTTTGCGTCCTTGGGTATACACTGGGGCTTGGGATGAAGATGAGGACTTTAGGGCTCCTTATAATAATCATAGTATAATGGTCCCCAAAACCCTATTGTAACTATTGAGGCCCCGATGTTATGTGTTTAAATCGAATCCCAGAGACCCCCACGTGCTCCAAGCAGGCAGGTATACTGAAAACACAACGGGGGGCCTATCTCTTTATGAGGAGTATGTGTTCTCAGGCTTTGGGATTCATGCTGATTAAGTGTTCAGAGTGTAGTGCAGAATGCTTCAGGGTTTACCGTAACCCCAAATAACCTACGTTCTTAAGGACTTATATAAAGAAATCATATTAGGGAACCCTAAAAAGGTAGGTTGCTTGGGTTCCAGGTAGGGGTTACAAGGCCGGTGACGCCGGAATCCCGCAGTTCCCTTGCCGAAGATATGCACAGCATTAGGAGCAAGTCCAGAGACGCTGCGGGTTCCTGTCAACCCTTAACTCTTCATGGCTATGCTTGCATCTGAGGAGACGATGGGTCTGACGGTCTGACGACTGTCTCTGCTTGTGGCCTCGATGCCCGGTCGCTTCCACCTTGAAGTCTGAGAAGTTTGTGATAGGGGCTTTACAAAGCATAAGCAGCAGCCACCTCCTCGCAACCTTGGGCACCTTTCCGTTCCGGTAGCGGCCAGCTGTCATGACTCCAGCAGTCCGCTAAAACCGATCAAAGCTTCACAAGGAATCGACCATGTCCGCTCATTCCAAACGGATGGCGCGCGTGACAGCCGCATAGCCCTCATTTTTGCGTCGGCGAAAGCAATCTGTCTGCCAGATGCAGCTCATGCTGACATTGCAAACATCCGGGGCCACGCCTGGGATGTGAGTCAGCGCATCGGATGCAGCCACATGCACAGACAAGATACGCATGGAGGTTTGCATCTACATGGTTTTGACCACCCCGGAGGTGTCGGCTACCCTCCCAGGAATTGAATACCTTTGCCAAGACGGAAGGAGTCGGCTACCCTTCCCAAGATTTGCAAACGCCAGGACGGAAGGAACCTACTGCCATTCTCGATTTGCCAGCACGTCAGGATGAAGTCAAGAATAAGATAATCTGTATACAAGCATTATCATCGAGAGAGGATTCTTCTAATATGGGTTTGAATACGATTTGATCGATCTGGGACGATCGTGAGAAAAGAAAATATCATTTGTTAATCTCTATAGAAATTAGAATAGTAATTCAATAGCAGAAACAATGTAGTTTTGCCGCTGTTATTTATATACTATATTCCCCGAAAGGAAAATAGAAAATGCTATATGTATATTTTAGGTGTTTAGAGACTATTATATATATATATATGTATTATTACTAGTATTATGTAATAGAATATTTTCTATAAAAATCTATGAATATTCGTTGTAAGTCTTTTGTTTTCAGAAAAATAAGTGGATGTTTTTACAAAAGATACGATAGTGGTGGTGGTGGTGGTGGTGGTGGTAGGCGAAGGGTTTAAGAGGGGGTAATACTGCAGCTAAGGCGCGGTGAGTAGGGGGGCTTGGAAGAAGAGAAGAGGAGAAAGGAGGAGGGGAGGTATGGGGGAGGAGGAGAGAGGGAGAGGGAGGGAGGACAGAGGGAGGGAAGGGAAGGAAAGGGAAGGGAGAGGGGAGGGGAGAGAGGAACGAGAAGGGGGGAAATCGTAATAATCGCGAAAGCTAGCGTAACTAGTCTTTCGTTTTTACTACGATAGTAGTGAACCCCGGCCGCGCTTGAATTATGCGGAAACCAGGCTGTTTCAGGCTAATCCCCCTCCCCTCCTTTCCTGACTATCTCAAGAAAACACCCCCCCCTTCCGCCTTGCCCGCTCCCTCCCGTCTTTCCTGACTATCTCAGCAAAACCACCCACCCCCACCCTCCCATGCAAGCACGAAACACCGACGCCACGGATGCGAAAGGCACTTCGAGTGCAGGAAAACCCGTAAAATCCGATGCAAACGGCATGTCGGTTTTGCACGTTTACACGGAGGACAGAGAGAGAGAGCGCGAGAGAGCGAGAGAGAGAGAGGAAAAAAGAGAGAAAGGGGAAGAGAGAGAGAGAGGAAGAGAAAGGAAGAGAGAGAGACAGGAGGAGGTAGAGAGAGAAAAAGAGAGGAAGCGAGAGAGAGAGGAACAGAGAGAGAGGAAGAGGTAGAGAAGAAGAGAGAGATTGAGGAAGAGAGAGAAAGAGGAAGAGAAAGGAAGAGAGAGAGGGAGAGAAAGAGAGAGAGAGGAAGAAATAGAGAAAGGAAGACGAGAGAAGAAGAGACGAAGAAGAAGAGAAAGAAAAAAGAAGAGAGAGAGAAATAGAATAGGAGATGATGAGATGGAAGAGGAGAGAAAGTAAGAAATAGAAAGGGAGAGGAAGAGGGGAGAGGTAGAAAGAAAAGAATTTATATAGATTCTATAAAATTTAGTAAAATCGAATAGATTTCATAAATTTCATTGATTATAGATTCGATTGCTATATAGATTTATATGTGATAGAATCTATAGTTTTATTATAATTATTATTTATTATAAATGGATAGATATTATAGGAAATGAATTGGCGAATATATATTTTTTAGATTTTATTATAGAGATATTAAGGGGATCTCTTTTTTCTAAGCTATTTGTCTTTTTTTTGACTTGAAGTCTTTTTGTGAACCTGGGCCATCTGATTTCCGACTTGGTGCTCCCGCTTTAGCGTCGGGATTTTTTTTCTGACTTGGAGAATCTTAATTCTGACTTGGATGGTCTGAATTCCGACTTGGTTCGCCTCTTTATCCCACTACTACGGGATTTTTTTTCTGACCTGGATAATCTTAGTTCTGATTCGGACGATCTATTTTTACCTGGCCCGACTCCTTTTCCCACTACTACGGGATCTTTTTTCTGACCTGGATAATCTTAATTCTGACTTGGACGGTCTGAATTCTGACCTGGCCCGACTCCTTTCCGGCAGAACCCAGCTCCCATCTGTACCCGCGGACCCCTCCACCGTCCTGCAATATCTCTTCCGATCCGGGATCTTCTGTTTCTGACCCGGAGAATCTTAATTCTGACCTGGACAGCTTGAATCCTGATCTGGCCCACTACTATGGGATCTTTTTTCTGACCTGGATAATCTTAATTCTGACCTGGATAATCTTAATTCTGACTTGGCCGGTCTGAATTCTGACCTGGCCCGACTCCTTTCCGGCAGAACCCAGCTCCCATCCGTACCCGCGGACCCCTCCACCGTCCTGCAATATCTCTTCCGATCCGGGATCTTCTGTTTCTGACCCGGAGAATCTTAATTCTGACCTGGACAGGCTAAATCCTGACCTGGCCCGACTCCTTTCTGACAGCACCCAGTTCCCATCCTTACCCCAGGACCCCCTCCACTGTTCTGCAATTTCTTTCGAGGCTTCTAATTTTATCGGCCCTCAGGGTTGTTTTTTCGAACCCGACCCTCTCCATATTATGCTTTTCTGCTCCCCGCAAGCAAGCCGTAAACCCTATAACGCAGCGTGTGCCCCTGTTTCGAGTAACCTTCACTTGTACTTCAAACCTTACACAGAACCCTAAACCTGAAGTTGTAACAACATTTCCGTAGGTGAACCTGCGGCAGGATTATTCGCAACATCCAAAACTTGTCGTGAACATGGAATGCCCATGCCTGTGTACACACCGTTCCATCGCCCCTGCCGATTGAGTGTGCAGCTCAGCTTCCGGAAGTTTGCGTTGGAAGTTTCTTGAAACGGGTCGCCTCATGAACTGCTGAGTGGAGGTTCCTGCTTGATCAATTATTCGGACGTGCTCAGCTCAGCATTGCTGCGTAGCATAGATCGAAACCGGTTGCAGTGCGTAGTCTGGCCAAGCTTTTCGCCTTGAGCGAGGCCCTTCTTCTTAGCGACGAAGCCGTCGTGACCCCTGGCCGACAGCTTGGTGTGAGAGCAGTGCATGCTGGATCAGCTGAAGACCGTGCCATAGATCGAAACATAGTTATTTCTTGTCGACGGATCCGTCGTGACCTGGTCGTGCCGAGACCTTGGTATGACAGCTGCGCTGGATCAGCTGCAGAATGTGCAGTAGATTGGCTGGAGGTCTTCTTGGCGATGGATCCGTGGAGACCTGGGGTTCAGATTCGTGCTGGTGACAGCAGTGCTGTGCGAGCGCAATCGAGTAAAAGCGTGCTGGTGACAGTAGTACTGTACGAGATCAGCAAATATGTCTGAGTGCAAATGTGCTGGCGATAGTAGTGCTGTGCACGATCGAAGCATGTCTGGTGTTTGGGAGTCAGAAAGAGTGAGTGAGTGAGTGGGCGTGAGTGAATGAGTAAGTGAGTGGGAGTGTGAGAGTGCGAGTGTATTCGGTGCGGTGTGGATCATGCGCTACGGATTTTGCTGCTAGATGACCAAAATCAACTAAAGGTCTATGCTTGGAATGGTTCTTTTTGTGCATCCTATGTATTCTAGCGCGTATTACGAGCGAAGCCAAACAGGAGAAATCACGCCAAACCAAATTTTGATAGTCATGCGACGGTCTCCATATCCAATTTGATGGTCGCGCAGCGGCATGAATGGTTGTTTTTGTGCATGTTGTGTTCGTTTGTATACTAGCGCATATTACGAACGAAGCCAAACAGGAATAAATACGCCAAACCAAATTTTGATAGTCATACGACGGTCTCTACATCCAGTTTGATGGTCGCGCAGCGGCCTGAATGGTTCTTTTTGTAAATCCGGTGTTCGTTTGCATTCTAGCGCGTATTATGAACGAAGCCAAATAGGAGAAAACACGCCAAACCAAATTTTGATAGTCATGCGACGGTCTCTTCATCCAGTTTGATGGTCGCGCGGTGGCCTGAATGGTTGTTTTTGTGCATCTTATGTTCGTTTGTATACTAGCGCGTATTACGAACGAAGCCAAATAGGAAAACTCACGTCAAACCAAACNCATCTTATGTTCGTTTGTATACTAGCGCGTATTACGAACGAAGCCAAATAGGAAAACTCACGTCAAACCAAACTTTGATAGTCATGCGACGGTCTCCACATCCAGTTTGATGGTCGCGCGGTGGCCTGAATGGTTGTTTTTGTGCATCTTATGTTCGTTTGTATACTAGCGCGTATTACGAACGAAGCCAAATAGGAAAACTCACGTCAAACCAAACNCATCTTATGTTCGTTTGTATACTAGCGCGTATTACGAACGAAGCCAAATAGGAAAACTCACGTCAAACCAAACTTTGATAGTCATGCGACGGTCTCCACATCCAGTTTGATGGTCGCGCAGCGGCATGAATGGTTGTTTTTGTGCATCTTGTGTTCGTTTGTATACTAGCGCATATTACGAACGAAGCCAAACAGGAACAAACACGCCAAACCAAATTTTGATAGTCATGCGACGGTCTCCACATCCAGTTTCATGGTCGTTTTTGTGCAGTTTGTGTTCGTTTGAACGGTTTCCGAAACGGTTGGCCACGAGATGATTATTAAAACCGTTTTGGAACAGAGCTGTCAATATGATTTCGTTGTTTGGTTTGGCTCCATCCAGATACGAGATATGGTATAAAAAAACACAAGTTGAAACACAAACACCCATCAACCTCGCATTGGGGACCGTCGCATGACTGTTAAAATTGGTTTGGTTTGTTGTTTTCTTGTTCTGCGTGTTGCGACAAGGTACACAAAACAGATGGTAATGGACTAGTTTTCCAAAGCGATTTTAACACTGCTTTTGGTGTGCGGTAAGAGCATACCCGTTTGCAGTACGAAAGAAATGGGATTATCGAAGCCGCAAAAAGAATCCGTATCGCATGCTGCATGTGCAAGAACAGCGGTGGGAAAGTGGGCGAGCGAGAGAGTGAGAGATTGAGTAAGTGAGTCCGTTGAACCATCGCAATCGTGCAAGCGTCCATGCTGAGCAGTTTCGTAGTTGGCGCTGGGGAAAAAACGCATCCAGAGTAATGCGAGTCGCAGGGAAACCTGCCAGTCTGGAAATTAGTATCAGTTGAGCACGGGCCGCTGCTAGACTTCGCAAGCTAGGAAGTTACTCTCTCCACCCTTAGGGCAAAGCCGGTAGTATAATACTTTTTGACCATCTGGGCGTGTTTGCTTCGGCAGACGCACGTCTATGCTTGATTGTCGAACCTCCACCCGTGTTAATTATTGTTATACTATCCAAAGGGTGCGTGAGTGGGTTCCCTTGGTTTTTGCAGCAAGTCAGGTGGGTTGCCAGTGGGTTCCCATGGCTTTTGCAGCATTTCAAAAGGGCTTGAAGTGGGTTCCCTTTGTTTTTGCAGCATTTGAAGTGGGTTCCCCAATGGGTTCCCAGTGGGTTGCCGGTGGGTTCCCCTGGTTTTTGCAGCATTTGAAGCGGGTTCCGAGTGGGTTTGAAGTGGGTTCCCTTGGNGGTTTTTGCAGCATTTAAAGTGGGGTTACCATTGGGCGCTTTGTGGCCCATTCTCAATGGGTTCCTAAAGGCTTCCCATTGGATTTCCCGTAAGTTTGCTTGGTTTTGGCAAGCAGGTTACCAGTAATTTTCCGAGCCCATAAGTTCCCAGTGGGTACCCGCTACCCGGTGGATTCCCAGTGGGTTCTCAGTGTGTTCCTAGTGGGTTCCCATTGGGTTCCCGGTGGGTTCCGTTTGAAGCAGATTTTTCGTGGGCTTGCTTGCTTTTGCAGCATCTGAAATGGGTTGCTATTAAGGGTTAATTATTGTTATACTACCCGAAGGGTGTGTGAGTGGGTTCCCTTGGTTTTTGCAGCAAGTCAGGTGGGTTGCCAGTGGGTTCCCATGGCTTTTGCAGCATTTCAAAAGGACTTCAAGTGGGTTCCCTTGGTTTTTGCAGCATTTGAAGTGGGTTCCCCAATGGGTTCAGTGGGTTGCCGGTGGGTTCCCCTGGTTTTTGCAGCATTTGAAGCAGGTTCCGAGTGGGTTTGAAGTGGGTTCCCTTGATTTTTGCAGCATTTAAAGTGGGGTTACCATTGGGCGCTTTGTGGCTCACCGTGCGTGAGTTCCTAGTGGGTCCCCTGGTTTTTGCAGCATTTCGCGTGGGCCCCTGGTTTTTGCAGCATTTGAAGCGGGTTCCGAGTGGGTTTGAAATGGGTTCCCTTGGTTTTTGCAGCATTTAGAGCGGGGTTACTATTGGGCGCTTTGTGGCCCATTCTCAATGGGTTCCTAATGGCTTCCCATTGGATTTCCCGTAAATTTGCTTGGTTTTGGCAAGCAGGTTGCCAGTAATTTTCCGAGCCCGTAAGTTCCCAGTGGGTACCCGCTACCCGGTGGATTCCCAGTGGGTTCCCAGTGGGTTCCCAGTATGTTCCCAGTGGGTTCCTATTGGGTTCCCGGTGGGTTCCATTTGAAGCAGGTTTCCCGTGGGCTTGCTTGCTTTTGCAGCATCTGAAATGGGTTGCTATTAAGGGTTAATTATTGTTATACTACCCAAAGGGTGTGTGAGTGGGTTCCCTTGGTTTTTGCAGCAAGTCAGGTGGGTGGCCAGGGGGTTCCCATGGCTTTTGCAGCATTTCAAAAGGACTTCAAGTGGGTTCCCTTGGTTTTTGCAGCATTTGAAGTGGGTTCCCCAATGGGTTCCCAGTGGGTTGCCGGTGGGTTCCCCTGGTTTTTGCAGCATTTGAAGCGGGTTCCGAGTGGGTTTGAAGTGGGTTCCCTTGGNGTTTTTGCAGCATTTGAAGTGGGTTCCCCAATGGGTTCCCAGTGGGTTGCCGGTGGGTTCCCCTGGTTTTTGCAGCATTTGAAGCGGGTTCCGAGTGGGTTTGAAGTGGGTTCCCTTGGTTTTTGCAGCATTTAAAGTGGGGTTACCATTGGGCGCTTTGTGGCCCATTCTCAATGGGTTCCTAAAGGCTTCCCATTGGATTTCCCGTAAGTTTGCTTGGTTTTGGCAAGCAGGTTNGGTTTTTGCAGCATTTAAAGTGGGGTTACCATTGGGCGCTTTGTGGCCCATTCTCAATGGGTTCCTAAAGGCTTCCCATTGGATTTCCCGTAAGTTTGCTTGGTTTTGGCAAGCAGGTTGCCAGTAATTTTCGAGCCCATAAGTTCCCAGTGGGTACCCGCTACCCGGTGGATTCCCAGCGGGTTCCCAGTGGGTTCCCAGTATGTTCCTAGTGGGTTCCCATTGGGTTCCCGGTGGGTTCCGTTTGAAGCAGGTTTCCCGTGGGCTTGCTTGCTTTTGCAGCATCTGAAATGGGTTGCTATTAAGGGACTCATCGTGGATGAGTTCCCAGGTTCGCTGGGTTTTGGCATCACTTCAAGAGGACTCCTATTGGCTTCCCAGTGGGTTCGCACTGCGTTCCCAGTGGGTCCCAGCAGATTCCCTTGGTTATTCAGCAAGTGAAGTCGCTCGCCATTGCGCTTTTCGTGGACTCACACACCCTGTGTCCGTGCTGAGTCTGTAGAATTGGTCAGTGGCTGCAGGTGTGGCCCGGTACCAAGATCCCCAAAACATACTGACGGAGTTTTGTGTCCAACGTAGGTGCCTGATCTGGACCTCAGGAATCTTGCCCAGGGCTAGGTACATGGTTTGTCACCCTCGAAGTAAGTCAGCAGCGGTGCGTTAAAGCAACCTGGCACAGCCTTGTTGCGTCTGAAATATGGCACAGCCTGAGTAGAGACCACTCTTCCATGTTGAACGTGAATCTGCGGTCTCTTTAGGCATCTTGCCTCGCACTGTGGCTCGGCAATAACTGATCAGGAGCCTTGATTGGAAAAACCGTCGACTCCTGCACAGCTCTCTCGGCTCACGAATTGATGTGACGCCATGAGCCAGCCGGCCTATTTAGGAGTAGGAGTAGGAGTAGAAGTAGAAGTAGAAGTAGAAGTAGTAGTAGTAGTAGTAGTACTGGTAGTAGTAGTAGTGTAGTAGGAGTAACAGTAGTAGCAGCAGTGGTGGTAGCTTTCGGGTTCAGGTCAAAAATCAGATCGGCCAGGTCAAAAATCAGATCGTCCAGGTCAGAATTAAGATTCTCCAGCTCAAAAAACAGAGTCCAGATCAGAAAAAAGATTTGCAGGTTAAAAAATAGATGGCTCCAGATATTAATAATACAACTATATTTTATAGTTCTAGTCTTCTCTATTTCTGCTTATAGATATAATATGATTTTTTTGATTTATTCTTTAATTTTCATTATTATGAATGATAAATCAACCATATAGGATTATTTATTTTAATTTAATTTTCGTTTCTTTAGTACTTTAGTCTTGTTCTCTTATATTGAAGATAAGGAAAAGATAGAAATTAAAGAATATAAGAATAAATAGAAATATAATATTATAAATGATCGAATATATAGGCGCGAATTGATAAATAAGGAGAAATTATGGTCTATATTATATCGAAGAGAAGGGAAGGCGAGATAATAATAGAAAGAATGAATAGAATATTTAAAAAATAGTATTTTTTTTGAAATTAGAATATAATAGAATTATAGGATATATTAGGACGCTCCGAAGAAAATTAAAAGATAAGAAGGGAGGCTTTATATATATGAAGTCGATGGGCAAGAAAAGAAGCGGAGAGGAACGTATCGAAATCAGAGAAAGGAATATGAGAAGCGAATAAAGATAATAAGAAAAGAATAAATATAGCTCTCTAGAGAAAAAATTCAGCATTTAAAAGACTATCATATGATATATAATCGATAGTCAATAATATATAGAGGCGTGGCCTGATTAGATATCGAGAGAGATATAGGAGTAATAGTTAATATGGTGATATAATGGAAAAATAAGGAAATTAATTGATACGATTGTTTAATAATTCTTAGAGGCGCGGCCTAAAGAAATAGATTATATCTATATCTAGAGAATGTTCCGAAGAGAAAGCAGGAATATATTAGGAGTGGTCATTAGCCTATAGAGGCGCGATATTAAGAAAGAAGGACAGATAATAGAAATATGCAGAGATCATGTCGAAGATCAGGGATAAATATAGGAAGATTGGCCCAATAGCGGAAAAGGTAGGGATCGAAGAAAGAAAAATATGAATAATCAAAGGTCAAAAACCGTCCCGAAGATAAAATAGGAGGGCAATGATGGGCCAGCAGCGCCCAGAGGCGCGGCCCGAAGAAGCATCGAGAGATAAGGGAAGAGATCCCAGATCATGATAAGATTATAGTAGAATTTATTAGATAGGCGCGCAAAAAGATATGGTCCGAAAGAGCGACGAGAAGAGAAATGATCAATTATATAGAGAAATACATTAGGATAGGTCATAATAGCGCATAGGGCGCGGCACGAAGAAGGAGAGACAGCGCAAATTCACGCCGAAGACAAACCGGGAACGCGCACGCTGATGCCACCGCAGGAAAATATGCTATTATTATATAGCCAAGGAGACAGCCGCAACGGAAGAAATAGATGACTAAGATACCAATCATATTATGGAGATAATCCGTCGGAAGAGAACGGCCCCACAACAAGAAGAGGAGCGAAAAGACAAATAGATCAATCCAAATTAGGCCGCCAGCGGATGCAGGAAGCACTGACGACCATAACGACAACACGAGAGTATTAGGTCGAGCTTCGAAAGCAACTAGCCGCAGAGAAGCATGATAGGAAGCAGCAGGTAAAGGGAAGGCAAAAGAAAATGAGAGAGTAGAATTGACACTGTCGCTTCATGGAGGGATTGCGGGCGGCGGGTGGGAGGGTGCTCGTCGGTATTTGAGACCGCCTTGGTCCGGCTGGGGTCCCGCCCATCAAAAGAGCCAATCCCAGTCAAAGAAATTTCATGGATCCGGAAAATAAATCTAGAAAGAGCCACCACAACCCGGGAGTACGATTTGTTATGGATAAGAATGGAGCAGAAAGATCCGCCAAGACCCGGGAATATCATTAGTTACGGATAGGAGTGCCAAAACGAGCCACCAAGACCCGGGAGTACGAGTTGATTAGGCCACAAAGAACCACCAAGACCCGGGAGCACGATTTGTTATGGGTACGAGTTGCCCAGAAAAAGCCACCAAGGTCCGGGAGTACGAATTGATACAGATAAGAGTAGGCCACAAACAACCACCAATGCCCAGTAGCACGATTTGTTACGGACAAGAGTGGGCCAGAAAGAGCCATCAAGACCCAGGGGTACGATCTATTATGGATAAGAGACCAGAAAGAGCCTCCAAGACCCGGGAGTGCGATTTGTTACAGATAAGAGTGGGCCAAAACGAGCCATCAAGACCCGGGAGTTCGATATGTCAAGGATACGAGTGTGCCAAGAAGAACNGACCAGAAAGAGCCTCCAAGACCCGGGAGTGCGATTTGTTACAGATAAGAGTGGGCCAAAACGAGCCATCAAGACCCGGGAGTTCGATATGTCAAGGATACGAGTGTGCCAAGAAGAACCTCCAAGACCCGAGAGTGCGATTTGTTAGGGATAAGAGAGGGCTAGAAGGAGCCACAAAGACCCGGGAATACGATTTGTTTTGATACGGATAAGAATGGGCCAGAAAGAGCCACCAAGACCCGGGAACACGATTGGTTACAGCTAACAGCGGCCAGAAAGAGCCACCAAGACCCGCGAGTACGGTTTGTTACGGATAAGAGTGTGCTAGAAGGAGCCACAAAGACCCGGGAAAACGATTTGTTTTGTTATGGATAAGAATGTGCCAGAAAGAGCCACCAAGACCCGGGAACACGATTGGTTACAGATAATAGCGGCCAGAAAGAGCCACCAAGACCCGCGAGTACGATTTGTTACTGATAAGAGTAGGCCAGAAAGAGCCACCAAGACTAGAGTGGGCCAAAACGAGCTACCAAGACCCGGGAATACGATTTGTTACGGATAAGAGTGGCCAGATAAAGCCACCAAGACCCGGAAAGAACGAAGAACGATTTGTTACGGATAAGTGTGTGAGCCAGAAAAAGCCAACAAGACTCGGGAGAGCGATATGCTACGGATAAGAGTGGGCTAGTACCATTTGTTCCGATATGTTACGCGTAAAAGTAGGCCAGAAAAAGCCACGTTCTGGGCCCTCATGCTAAACAATCCGATACGGCTGGACTAGAAAGAGCCACCACAACCCGGGAGTACGATTTGTTATGGATAAGAGTGGTCCCGGGAGTTCCATTTGTTACGGATAGGAGTGGGCCAAAACGAGCCACCAAAACCCGGGAATACGAGATGTTGCGGATAAGAATAGGCCACAAAGAACCACCAATACCCAGGAGCACGATTTGTTACGGGTAAGAGTGGGCCAGAAAGAGCCATCAAGACCCGGGGGTACGATCTGTTAAGGATAAGAGTGGACCAGAAAGAGNAGGCCACAAAGAACC
Organism: Symbiodinium sp. clade A Y106; assembly: GCA_003297005.1. NCBI lineage: Eukaryota > Dinophyceae > Suessiales > Symbiodiniaceae > Symbiodinium > Symbiodinium sp. clade A. The sequence continues at coordinate 20,463 of BGNK01005767.1, forward strand.
ACCAATACCCAGGAGCACGATTTGTTACGGGTAAGAGTGGGCCAGAAAGAGCCATCAAGACCCGGGGGTACGATCTGTTAAGGATAAGAGTGGACCAGAAAGAGTCACCAAGACCCGGGAGTACGATCTGTTGCGGATAGGAAAGAGCGGTCTCAATATTTTCATGTGTGTTTTGTTGCAAGTGTTTTGGATTCGAAATGGGGTCCCAGTGCTAAGATGTAGGAATTGATGCCGGTGTCTTGGGCTAGAAGCGGGATCGTAGTGCTACGATACGCGAATCGTTGTCGGCTCGAAGTGTGGTTCAAGTGCTGCGATTTACGATTTGTTGCCGCTGTCTTGGGCTCAACATGGGATCCCGGTGCTAAGATGTACGATTTGTTGCCATTGTCTTGAAATCAACGTGGGGTCCCAGTATTAAGATGTACGATTTATTGCCGGTGTCATGGGTTCGACGTGGGATCCCAGTAATAAGATGTACGATTTATTGCCACTGTCTTGGGAACGACGTGGGTCCCAGTGCTAAGATATATGATGTGTTGCCAGGGTCTTGGGTTCGAGATGGGGTCCAAGGGCGAAAATATACCATTTGTTGCTGGTTGCTCGGGCTCGAAGTAAGTCCCAATGCCAAGATATACGATTTCGCTTGCCGGCGTCCTCTGACCACTAGGCACCCGAAGAGGAGTATCAAGATGACTTGCAGGGGGCAGTAGATGAGTTGGTGGCCAGCACATTGAGGAGTGAGGAAGCTGCTGATGCAGCAGCGGATTTTCTATATCTCCTCACGCTGGATCTCGGCTGTGTTCAGGTAGAGTATCTTCAACGATTAAATTGCTGATCCTCGGCTTTGATGGTCTCCTTAAAAATCGTGGAGCCGGAAGTCCTTGCGGGTCGGCAGCTTCAATAGGCTCCCACTGCGCCTGACCGTGCCCGCACTTGGCTCTTCACGGAAGCGTGCAGTTCATTTGAGTGCGATTTGAGATGGCTGGCGCTTGACAGAAATATAATGAATATTCTCCTCCGTACTCAATTCATCATCAACCAGTCCGATGACCGTGCAGACACAATGATGGAGTTCGATGGACTTATTCGCATAAGCACAGTCCTTTCCTGGGGATCTTGTCAGGCCAGTTGGAGGAGTTGAATGGCAGGTCCTGCAGCAGGTTTGTAGATGCCGTATTATCGCGCCTACCCCATTGACCGCATATTGGCTGCGCTATCGAGGGGTGCAGCTTGCTGGCACGACAGAATTACGCAATCTGTGCGAACTGCTCCGGAACCATTCATTTTCTTAGAATAAAGGCGCATACGTCATCTGTCGGCTGCAATCATGCCACTGACTCTGGGTCATTTCGAGCAATTTCCTTCCATTCATTCAATAGTTTGAACTCCGTCGGAGTTGAGCGATCACAAGCAAGGGGTTGCAACTAATTTCTTGCCGTGTGCTGGCTTTGGAACCATCGTGCTGTATAAATTCGGAGAGAGCTACTAAGACCCGGGAGCACCATTTGTTACGGATAAGAGTGGGCTAGAAAGAGCCACCAAGATCTGGGAATACGATGTGTTACAGATAAGAGTGGGCCAGAAAGAGCCACCAAGACCCGGGAGTGAGAGTTGTCACGGATAAGAGTGGGCCAGAAAGACACCAAGGCCCGGGAGTACGATTTGTTACAGACAAGAGTGGGCAAGAAAGAGCCACCAAGACCCGGGAATACGATTTGTTACGGCTAAGAGTGGCCAGAAAAAGCCACTAAGACCCGGAAAGAACGATTTGTTACGGATAAGTGTGTGAGCCAGAAAAAACCAATAAGACTCGGGAGAACGATTTGCTACGGATAAGAGTGGGCTAGAAAGAGCCACCAAGACCCGGAAATACGATTTGTCACAGATGAGAGCAGGCCAGAAAGAGCCACCAAGACCCGCGAGTACGATTTGTTTTGTTGCGGATAAGAACGGGCCAGAAAGAGCCACTAAGACCCGGGAGTATAATCTGTCACAAACAAGAGTGGGCCAGAAAGAACCACCAAGACACGGGAGTACGATGTATTACGGATAAGAGTGGGCCAGGAATAGCCACCCAGACCCGAGAGTACGATTTGTTACGGATAAGAGTGGGCCAGGAAGAGCCACCAAGACCCGGGAGTACGATATGCTACGGATAAGGGTTGGCCAGAAAAAAACACGAATACCCGGGAGTACGATGTGTTACGGGTAAGAGTAGGCCAAAAAGAGCCACCAAGGCCCGGGAGTACGATTTGTTATGGGTACGAGTTGCCCAGAAAAAGCCACTAAGGCCCGGGAATACGATTTGTTACGGATAAGTGTGTGCCAGAAGAAGCCAATAAGACTCGGGAGAACTAGGTATTACGGATAAGAGTAGGCCAAAAAGAGCCATCAAGACCACCACTTTTTTACAGATGAGAGCGGGCCAGGAAGAGCCACCAAGACCCGGGAGTACGATTAGTTACGAAAAAGAAATGGGCCAGAAAGAACCACCAATACCCAGGAGTAAGATGTGTTACTGAACAGAGTGGGCCAGAAAGAGCCACCAAGACCCGCAAAGTACCATTTGTTACTGACAAGTATGTGCCAGAAAAAGCAAAAAAGACTCGGGGGAACGATTTGTTATGGGTAAGAGTTGGCCAGAAAGAGCCACCAAGGCTCGGGAATACAATTTGTCACGGATGAGAGCAGGCCAGAAAGAGCCACCAAGACTCGGGAGTGCGATTTGCTACGGATACGAGTGGGCCAGAAAGACACCAAGACCCGGGAGTACGATTTGTTACGGATAAGAGTGGGCCCGAAAGAGCCACCAAGACCCGAGAGTACGATTCGTTGTGGATAAAGAGTGAGCCAGGAAGAGTCATCAAGATACGGGAGTACGATTTGTTACGGATAAGAGAGAGCCAGATAGAGCCACCAAGACCCGGTAGTACAGCTTGTTGCGGACAAGAGTGGGCCAGAAAGAGCCACCAAGACCCGGGAGTACGATTTGTTACGGATAATTATGTGTGCCAGAAAAAGCCAAGAAGACTCGGGAGAACGCTTTACTACGGATAAGAATGGGCCGGAAAGAGCCACTAAGACCCGGGAGTACGCTTTGTTATGGATAAAGAGGAGGCCAGAAAGAGCCTTCAAGACCCGGGAGTACGATTTATTACGGATAAGAGTGGGCTAAGAGCCACCAAGACCCAGGAGTACGATTTGTTACCCAGAAGAGCGGGCCAGAAAGAACTACCAATACCCGGGAGTACAATCTGTCACGAACAAGAGTGGGCCAGAACGAGCCACCAACACCGGGAGAACGATTTGTTACGGATAAGAGTGGGTCGGAAAGAGCCACCAAGACCCGGGAATACGATTTGTTATGGATGAGAGCGGGCCAGAAAGAGCCACCAAGACCCGGTAGTACAGCTTGTTGCGGACAAGAGTGGGCCAGAAAGAGCCACCAAGACCCGGGAGCACGATTTGTTACAGATAAGAGCAGGCCAGAGAAAGAGCCACCAAGACCCGGGAGCACGATTTGTTATGGATAAGAGTTGGCCAGAAAGAGGCACCAAGGCCCGAGAATACGATTTAATGCGGAAAAGAGTGGGCCACAAAGAACCACTAATACCCGTGAGTACGATATTTTATGGCCAAGAGTGGGCCAGAAAGAGTCACCAAGACCCGGGAGTACGATTTGCTACGGATAGGAGTGAGCCAGAAAAAGCCACCAAGCCCCGGGAGAACGATTTATTATGCATAAAGAGTGGGGCAGAAAGAACCATAAAAACACGGGAGTACGATTTGTTATGGATAAGAGCAGGTCCGAAAGAGCCACCAAGACCCCGGGGTATGATTTGTTATAGATAAGAATGGGCCAGAAAGACACCAAGGCCCGAGAGTACGATTTGTTTTGTTGCGGGTAAGAATGAGCCAGAAAGAGCCACCAAGGCGGATTTGTTACGGATATGAGTTGGCCAGAAAGAACCACCAAGACCCGGGAGTACGCCTTATTGTGGATAAAGATTGAGCCAGAAAGAGCCAACAAGACCCGGGAGTACGATTTGTTACGGATAAGAGTGGGCTAGAAAGAGCCACCAAGACCCCCAATACCCGAGAATGCGATATGCTACGGACAAGAGTGGGCCGGAAAGAGCCACCAAGATCCGGGAGTACGATTTGTTATGGATAAGAACGGACCAGAAAGAGCCACCAAGACCGGAAATTACGATTTACTACGGGATAATTATGCGTGCCATAAAAAGCCAGCAAGACATAGGAGAACGCTTTACTACGGATAAGCGTAGGCCAGAAAGAACCATCAAGACCCGGGAATACGATTTCTAATAAGAGCGGGCCAGAAAAAGAGCCACCAAGACCCGGGAGTGCAATTGGCTACGGATCAGACTGGGTCAGAAAGAACCCCCAAGACCCGGGAGAACGATTTATTACCGATAATACTTAGCCAGAAAAAATACCCATAAGCACACATAACAATGCATAACATACGCACTCACGCGCACATACACACACACACACAACACATACATAACACACACCCACAATATACGGATATTTCACGCCTAACTTACGCATGACACACACACAACACACCTACAAACACAATACACACACAACATAGACAAAACACACACACACACCCGCAACATACACAACACACAACCCCCCATTTTGGAAGACTTTAAACGCCACTCGGGGAGGATTCTAGAGAGATTCTACACTGTAATTTTCACTAAATGCTGACTCTAGAAAGCTCTAGGGGGTAGAGCGCGTATTTAAGAGCCTTCCCCGAAAATTTTAAATAATACTAAATACCACTGAGAGATCACGCAGATATATTCATCTCAGCGCACAATACGCAATTCTCAACTTTCACTACAACTTGAAGACTAGTGCAACAATCCCCTAAATTCACGAGCAATTTAATAACCTTAAAATTCCAAGAAGCCATCCATGACAAGATAGAATCTAAGAAATTCATTTGCGCGAACATAAACCTACACCACCACGAATGACTACTAGCTCCGAATCAAACAATCGTAACGAGGTCGTTAGCAGAGAATCCATAAATAATACGACTTATAGTGCCGACCAAAGCGATAAGCAATAAAGATTTCCCCTAAATCTCAGATATAAACATAATACCCATATTCCATACATATCACCCCACACACTCCCCTAGAAGGCTCCAGAAAAATCATTAAATTATCAAATACTACCCATAGATATATTCATATATATATATATATATATATATATTCCCCCACAAATGTATCCTTATAAATTCATAATCTCAAAATCTAATTTAAGATCAATTAAGAATGGAAATTTTTATTCCATTTAGAAATATTTTAATTCCTCTTTCCTAATAATTCGAAGTACATATGACATTTATGAAAAATTTCATAGAAGAAAATATCAAATAATATTTCCTTTTAAAGAAAAAATCGAAAAGAATATAATAGTAATAATTCCTGATATTATTTCTACATCTTGAAATATCTTCTAAAACAATATTCCATAAAAATAGAAAAATATATCATATATATATCTATAGAAAAATAGAAATATTCGATTATAAGAAATCGAATACACTCATAATTTCTTACCCTCGAATATTCATGAAAAAATAATGATCCTAGAATAGCCTAGAATCAACTATCGAAATAGTATCTATATAATCATAATATAGCAAATCAAATTTTTGCGGTTCTCCTTATAATCATTACCTTATTTCAATTCAATATCTCAATACCTATATTTTTTTAACCATCATAAGTTCTTATTATAGAGACTATAATACAAGACAAGCCCTATAAGAATTAAGAAATATCAATATTCTTAATGTTATCCGCCGACCCCGCTGCTGGGGCGGCGCCCAGAAGTTAGACTTGCTTCGGTGTCAGTTCGATTCCAGGCAACTGACTCGGCCTCACTCGGCCCTACCCGGCCGCAGCCTCACCCGGCTTCTCGGCCCTACCCGGCCTCCAATCGGCCCTACTCGGCTCCACTCGGCCTCGTCTTGCCACTTTCAGCTAGATTTTAGTGGATTGTAGTAGTCTTAGAGTAATTTAACTCCCAATGCATGCCCAACCCCTCCCCAGCCCCACTCAACCTCACTCGGCCCTACTCGGCCCTACTCGGCCTCACTCGGCCCTATTGGGCCCCACTCGGCCCTACCCGGCTTCTCGGCCCTAGCCGGCTCCACTTGGCCTCGCGTTGCTGCTCGGCTAGATTTTAGTGGATTACAGTAGTCGGCCCTACTCGGCCGCACTCGGCTCCTCGGCCCTGCCCAGCCCCACTCGGCTCTACTCGGCCTCACTCGGCCCTACCCGGCCCCACTCGGCCCTACTTGGCTCGGCTTGGCCTCGCTTTTGCTTGAACCGCAATGCATGCCCAACCCCTCCCCAGCCCCACTCAACCCCTATACTCGCCACTCGGCCTCACTCGGCCCTCCTCGGCCTCACTCGGTCCTACCCGACCCCACTCCCTACCCGGCTTCTCGGCCCTACCCGGCTCGACTTGACCTCGCGTTGCTGCTTTCAGCTGATTTTACCGCCCTACTCGGCCCTATCCGGCCCTACCCGGCCCCACACCCGGCCCTGCTCGACACTCGGCCCTACTCGGCTTCTTGGCCCTACCGCGTTGCTACTTTCAGCTAGATTTGTGAGTTATGCCTGCCCCGCCCCACTACACCTCATGATGCGGGCTTTTGGGGGGCCAAGATGGGAGGGACTGCTGCCGCACCTGGCGTAGCCCTTAATAATTGTAACAGTAGTAGAGTAATTTAACTCGTCCCCAATGACTGCCCTACCCCTCCCAACCCCTCCAAAACCTCCATTTGCACCCTTGGGCCGCGCTTGGCTAGGCTTGACTAATTCGAATAGTAGTAGAGCAATTTAGCTCGTCCCCAATGACTGCCCTACCCCTCCCAACCCCTTCAAAACGGCCTTTGCACCCTTGGCCGCGCTTGGGTAGGCTTGGCTAATTCTAATATAATAGTAAAGTAATTTAACTCGTCCCCAATGACTGCTCTACCCCTCCCAACCCCTCCAAAACGGCCATTTTCACCCTTGGGCCGCGCTTGGCTAGGCTTGGCTAATTCTAAGAGTAGTAGAGTAATTTAACTCGTCCCCAATGACTGCCCTACCCCTCTCAACCCCTCCAAAACGGCCATTTGCACCCTTGGGCCGCATTTGACTCGTCCCCAATGACTGCCCTACCCCTCCCAACCCTCCAAAACGGCCATTTGCACCCTTGGGCCGCGCTTGGCTGGGCTTGGCTCATTCTAAGAGTAGTCGAGTAATTTAACTCGTCCCCAATGACTGCCCTACCCCTCCAAAACCCCCATCTGCACACTTTGGCCGCGCTTGGGTAGGCTTGGCTAATTCTAGTAAAGTAATTTAGCACTCGCCCCAATGACTGCCCTACACTCGTCCCTACCCCTCCCAACCTCTCCAAAACCCCAATTTGCACACTTTGGCCGCGCTTGGGTAGGCTTGGCTAATTCTAGTAGTAGTAGAGTAATTTAACTCGTCCCCCAACCCCTCCAAACCCCCATTTGCACACTTTGGCCGTGCTTGGGTAGGCTTGACTAATTCTAGTAGTAGTAGTTGTACTAGTAGTAGTAGTAGTAGTAGTAGTAGTAGTAGTAGTAGTAGTAGTAGTAGTAGTAGTATCAGTAGAGTAATTTAACTCGTCCCCAATGACTGCTCTACCCCTCCCAACCCCTCCAAAACGGCCATTTTGCACCCTTGGGCGGCGCTTGGCTGGGCTTGGCTCATTCTAAGAGTAGTAGAGTAATTTAACTCGTCCCCAATGACTGCCCTACCCCTGCCAACCCCTCCAAAACTCCCATCTGCACACTTTGGCCGCGCTTGGGTAGGCTTGGCTAATTCTAGTAGTAGTAAAGTAATTTAACACTCGTCCCCAATGATTGCCCTACCCCTCCCAACCCCTCCAAAACCCCCATCTGCACACTTTGGCCGCGCTTGGGTAGGCTTGGCCAATTCTAGTAGTAGTAGAGTAATTTAACTCGTCCCAAATGACTGCCCTGCCCCTCCCAACCCCTCCAAAACCCCCATTTGCACACTATGGCCTCGCTTGGGTAGGCTTGGCTGATTCTAGTAGTTGGCTGATTCTAGTAGTAGTAGACCAAAGGTTTGTCTAGCCCCACCATGCCAAGCCTTGAACCTTATATTGGGGCAAAACGCTTGTTTCAATTGCGCTCCCGCATGTCAAAAACTTGAAACCCCAGATTCGGGCCAAAGGTTTGTCTAGCCCCACCCTGCCAAGCCTTCAACCTTACATTGGGGCAAAACGCTTGTTTTGCGCTCCCACATGTCAAACTTGAAACCCAGATTCGGGCCGAAGGTTTTTTGTCTAGCCCAGCATGCCAAGCCTTCAACCTTACATTGGGGCAAAACGCTTGTTGTGCGCTCCCGCATGTCAAACTTGAAACCTAAATTCGGCCCAAAGGTTTGTCTAGCCCCACCATGCCAAGCCTTCAACCTTACATTGGGGCAAAACGCTTGTTGGCAAACTTGAAACCCAAATTCGGGCCAAAGGTTTGTCTAGCCCCACCATGCCAAGCCTTCAACCTTACATTGGGGCAAAACGCTTGTTTTGCGCTCCCGCATGTCAAACTTGAAACCCAANTGAAACCCAAATTCGGGCCAAAGGTTTGTCTAGCCCCACCATGCCAAGCCTTCAACCTTACATTGGGGCAAAACGCTTGTTTTGCGCTCCCGCATGTCAAACTTGAAACCCAATTTCGGACCAAAGGTTTGTCTAGCCCCACCATGCCAAGCCTTCAACCTTACATTGGGGCAAAACGCTTGTCTTGCGCTCCCGCATGTCACAAACTTGAAGCCCAAATTCGGGCCAAAGGTTTGTCTAGCCCCACCATGCCAAGCCTTCAACCTTACATTGGGGCAAAACGGTTGTTTTGCGCTCCCGCATGTCAAACTTGAAACCCAAATTCGGGCCAAAGGTTTGTCTAGCCCGACTATGCCAAATCTTCAACCTTACACTGGGGCAAAACGCTTGTTTTGCGCTCCCGCATGTCAAATTTGAAACCCAAATTCGGGCCAAAGGTTTGTCCAGCCCCACCATGCCCAGCCTTCAACCTTATACATTGGGGCAAAACGCTTGTTTTGCGCTCCCGCATGTCAAACTTGAAACCCAAATTCGGGCCAAAGGTTTGTCTAGCCCCACCATGCCAAGCCTTCAACCTTACATTGGGGCAAAACGCTTGTTTTGCGCTCCCGCATGTCAAACTTGAAACCCAGATTCGGGCCAAAGGTTTGTCTAGTCCGACCATGCCAAGCCTTCAACCTTACATTGGGGCAAAACGCTGGTTTTGCGCCCCGGCATATCAAACTTGAAACCCAAATTCGGGCCAAAGGTTTGTCTAGCCCCACCATGCCAAGTCTTCAACCTTATACATTGGGGCAAAACGCTTGTTTTGCGCTCCCGCATGTCAAACTTGAAACCCAAATTCGGGCCAAAGGTTTGTCTAGCCCCACCATGCCAAGCCTTCAACCTTACATNATTGGGGCAAAACGCTTGTTTTGCGCTCCCGCATGTCAAACTTGAAACCCAAATTCGGGCCAAAGGTTTGTCTAGCCCCACCATGCCAAGCCTTCAACCTTACATTGGGGCAAAACGCATGTCTTGCGCTCCCGCATGTCAAACTTGAAGCCCAAATTCGGGCCAAAGGTTTGTCTAGCCCCACCATGCCAAGCCTTCAACCTTACATTGGGGCAAAACGCTTGTCTTGCGCTCCCGCATGTCAAACTTGAAACCCAAATTCGGGCCAAAGGTTTGTCTATAGCCCCACCATGCCAAGCCTTCAACCTTACATTGGGGCAAAACGCTTGTTTTGCGCTCCCGCATGTCAAACTTCAAACCCAAATTTGGGCAAAAGGTTTGTCTAGCCCCACCATGCCAAGCCTTCAGCCTTAACATTGGGGCAAAACGCTTGTTTTGCGCTCCCGCATGTCAAACTTGAAACCCAAATTCGGCCCAAAGGTTTGTCTAGCCCCACCATGCCAAGCCTTCAACCTTACACTGGGGCAAAACGCTTGTTTTGCGCTCCCGCGTGTCAAACTTGAAACCCAAATTCGGGCCAAAGGTTTGTCTAGCCCCACCATGCCAAGCCTTCAACCTTACATTGAGCAAAACGCTTGTTTTGCGCTCCCGCATGTCAAACTTGAAACCCAACTTCGGGCCAAAGGTTTGTCTNTTGTCTAGCCCCACCATGCCAAGCCTTCAACCTTACATTGAGCAAAACGCTTGTTTTGCGCTCCCGCATGTCAAACTTGAAACCCAACTTCGGGCCAAAGGTTTGTCTAGCCCCACCATGCCAAGCCTTCAACTTTACATTGGGGCAAAACGCTTGTTTTGTGCTCCCGCATGTCAAACTTGAAACCCAAATTCGGGCCAAAGGTTTGTCTAGCCCCACCATGCCAAGCCTTCAACCTTACATTCGGGCAAAACGCTTGTTTTGCGCTCCCGCATGTCAAACTTGAAACCCAAATTCGGGCCAAAGGTTTGTCTATAGCCCCGCCATGCCAAGCCTTCAACCCTATATTGAGCAAAACGCTTGTTTTGCGCTCCCGCATGTCAAACTTGAAACCCTAATTCGGGCCAAAGGTTTGTCTAGTCCCACCATGCCAAGCCTTCAACCTTACATTCGGGCAAAACGCTTGTTTTGCGCTCCCCCTTGTCAAACTTGAAACCCAGATTCGGGCCAAAGCTTTGTCTAGCCCCACCATGCCAAGCCTTCAACCTTATACATTGGGGCAAAACGCTTGTTTTGCGCTCCCGTATGTCAAACTTGAAACCCAAATTCGGGCCAAAGGTTTGTCTAGCCCCACCATGCCAAGCCTTCAAGTTTTGCGCTCCAGCAAGTAGAACTTGAAACCCAAATTCGGGCCAAAGGTTTGTCTATAGCCCCACCATGCCAAGCCTTCAACCTTACATTGGGGCAAAACGCTTGTTTGGCGCTCCCGCATGTCAAACTTGAAACCCAAATTCGGGCCAAAGGTTTGTCTATAGCCCCACCATGCCAAGCCTTCAACCTTACATTGGGGCAAAATGCTTGTTTTGCGCTCCCGCATGTNGCGCTCCCGCATGTCAAACTTGAAACCCAAATTCGGGCCAAAGGTTTGTCTATAGCCCCACCATGCCAAGCCTTCAACCTTACATTGGGGCAAAATGCTTGTTTTGCGCTCCCGCATGTCAAACTTGAAACCCAAATTCGGGCCAAAGGTTGGTCTAGCCCCACCATGCCAAGCCTTCAACCTTACATTGGGGCAAAACGCTTGTTCTGCGCTCCCACATGTCAAACTTGAAACCCAAATTCGGGCCAAAGGTTTGTCTAGCCCCACCATGCCAAGCCTTCAACCTTATACATTGGGGCAAAACGCTTGTTTTGCGCTCCCGCATGTCAAACTTGA
>BGNK01005768.1:0-34515 GCA_003297005.1 Symbiodinium sp. clade A Y106
TTTTCCACTGCAACCATTGCCATGACCACGACCACAACACTACCACTTCCACTACTACCACCACTACCACTCCACCTACCACTACCACTACCACGACCACTGCCACTACCACTACCGCTACCGCTAGCACTACCACTACCACTACGACCACTACCACCACTACTACCACTACTACCACTGCTACCACTACTACCACTACCACCACTACCACCACTACTACCACTACGACTACCACTACACTACCACTACGACTACGACTACCACTACCACTACCACTACCACTACCACTACCACTACCACTACCACTACCACTACCACTACCACCACCACCACCACCACCACCACGACTACTACTACTACTACTACTACTACTACTACTACTACGACTACTACTACTACTACTACTATACTACTACTACTACTACCACCACTACTACCACTACCACTACCACTACCACTACCACTACCACTACCACTACCACTACCACTACCACTACCACTACCACTACCACTACCACTACCACGACGACGACGACGACTACGACTACGACTACGACTACGACTACGACTACTACTACTACTACTACTACTTACTACTACTACTACTACTACTACTACCACTACTACTACTCTACAACACTACTTCTTGAACAGAACTTGAGCGGGTTAAGCAATGGTCTGCCCATGGAGTGTGCACAGTTACTCTTGAACAGAAGTTGTACNTACTACTCTACAACACTACTTCTTGAACAGAACTTGAGCGGGTTAAGCAATGGTCTGCCCATGGAGTGTGCACAGTTACTCTTGAACAGAAGTTGTACTGCTACTACTACTACTACTACGACTACTACGACAACTACTACTAGTACTACTTGTACTACTACTGCTACTGCTACTGCTACTGCTACTGCTACTACTACTACTACTACTACTACTGGTACTAGTAGTAATTTTGCTCCTCTACTCGGAGTAGTACCAGTACTAGTCGTAGTATATGTACGTCCAGTACTCGTTGGTAGTAGTAGCCGGAGGAGGNACCAGTACTAGTCGTAGTATATGTACGTCCAGTACTCGTTGGTAGTAGTAGCCGGAGGAGGAGGAGGACGAGGAGGAGTATTACGAGGACTCCTGTGCTACGAGGGTTCTCTACCGCTACTACTACTACTACTACTACTACTACGACTACTACTACTGCTACTAGTACTGCTACTGCTACTGCTACTGCTCCTGCTCCTGCTCCTGCTCCTGCTCCTGCTCCTGCTCCTGCTACTGCGACGACGACGACTACTACTACTGGGACTACTACTACTACTACTACTACTACTACTACGAAGGTATTACAGATACCAGTAGTAGTATAAGTAGCAGTACAAGGGATAATGAGCCATGGTCTACAAGCACATCGGACGATTCTGTGNACTACTACTACTACTACTACTACGAAGGTATTACAGATACCAGTAGTAGTATAAGTAGCAGTACAAGGGATAATGAGCCATGGTCTACAAGCACATCGGACGATTCTGTGTTTGTCCTTTGGCAAGTATGCTGTGCTGTAGGTCCACACGACGAAATTTGTGATGCACAAGGTCAGGAGCCTATGGGTCACCCTGTCCATGTCGAAGCAGAAAGAGGCAGTCCCAGAGCAACCGCAAGCACTGAAAGAAGAGTATCCAAGTAAGCCATAATATTTGATGCTGCAAATGCAGCTCTTGTCGAATATTCGGAAAGTGCCCTTCCACAGCATCCATGCGTTCCTCCAAGTTCCCTTCGACGCGGGTGATGTGGCTGTTGAGATTCAAGAGCGTGTTAAGAATACGTTGTTCCAGGCTTACGATAGATGTAAAGGCTTCGTCCAGGCGCGACCAAATGGCAAACACCCACAATCTCAGGTAAGCAAGATAGGTTTGGAAGCTTCCCAGCACAGACCAGAGTGCCCGAAGGTTGCTGAAATCCATGCAGCACAACGTCTTGTTTGATGGTAAGCTTTGCCAATATCGACTCCTACACATTCGGATGGGCAGGTTTTGAGTATGCTGCTAGATAAGAATTCGCAATGGAACCCTGTAGCTGTGTTGCATGGCTGAACTCGAGCTCGAGAAATCATAGCTTCAGCGCCAGAAAGCCCGAAGAACTAGGACTGTACCGCAGCCTGAAGGCTAGTTCTACTTGTGACCTCANAGCGCCAGAAAGCCCGAAGAACTAGGACTGTACCGCAGCCTGAAGGCTAGTTCTACTTGTGACCTCAGCTTCTGTAGTGTCGAACTTCACATCTAAACTGCCGAAAAAGCCTCACCAACTCAGATCTGTGGCCTGCTCGCTTGCACTTGCCGAGGGGGACTCGACCCATATCTGCGAAGATGCCTGGGCCACGGCGAATATGCCACTATTGCGGTTTGGGTTTAAAAGAAGGGTTCTTCATGTTGGTAATTTCGAAGGCGAACAATTCAGCAGGCTNCTTCTGTAGTGTCGAACTTCACATCTAAACTGCCGAAAAAGCCTCACCAACCCAGATCTGTGGCCTGCTCGCTTGCACTTGCCGAGGGTGACTCGACCCATATCTGCGAAGATGCCTGGGCCACGGCGAATATGCCACTATTGCGGTTTGGGTTTAAAAGAAGGGTTCTTCATGTTGGTAATTTCGAAGGCGAACAATTCAGCAGGCTNGACTCGACCCATATCTGCGAAGATGCCTGGGCCACGGCGAATATGCCACTATTGCGGTTTGGGTTTAAAAGAAGGGTTCTTCATGTTGGTAATTTCGAAGGCGAACAATTCAGCAGGCTGCACTGGGAATCCTATAGATTTCTTTAAGAGATTAGGTTCCCCCAAAGTAATGCTGTTTGCGTTACACTGAGTTTCTGCGAGGAACACGTAAAGAACGCTTTGGGAATGAACCATGTGGATTACCAGCGAAGGCTTTGGGTTGAGGGTTTGTGTTGAGGGCCTGGAGTCGGGTGCGGTATCCTGGTTGAGGATTATACTGGGATTGGTTACATAATTATACTGTTGGGCCTCTAGAATCTCTAGGCGTCTTTGTAGGGAATTCGGTGAGCACGCCCGGGTTTGGTTATATAAGTTATATAATTATACTGTTGGGCCTCTAGAATCTCTAGAAGTCTTTGTAGGGAATTCGGTGGGCATGCTTACACAATAATGAATAAAACACTGTCTGCCTAACGACCCTCCCCTCGAAGCTGGGCTTGGCTAAATTAGCTTGCTGGTCTAGACCCCTCATAATGTCCCGAATCCTTTTCTTATCGCGATGAAAGTGCGTGCGTGCTCCTTAGGCAGCCAGGAAATCGATCACTGGCTGGAGGTTCGCCAGTTCCAGCCACCTTTTGTTAGTCTCCGTGCAAGGGCTGGCAGGATCTGAAGAGCGGCGTCGGGCCTTCTTGAGAAACTTCTTGGCTTGCTCACGCACCGTCTTGCTGTGAACTGTCCGGGTTTTCGCTAGTGCTGCACCAAACCTTGGATGGTAGAACCACTAGACCACGCCAAAGCTACAGAACCTTTACCTGCACCCCACCTACGTGCACAACAGCCGAGCAACCCATCTGGATACGCCTGGGTCCCCTTGAGATCAGGCCCACCCTGTACGTTGGATTTACCATTAGCACCCTTGTATCTCACATACGTCTGGGGCTGCTCTCCTTGAGAAGTCCGCTGCGAGGTCTGGAAGAGGACCAAGTCATCCACTGCTTTGTGGCCTGGAGAGGTTTCGAGGCAAGCGTTGCTCGTTTGCTTTGGGTTGCTGCTGTTGGGGTGAGGGACACNTCTGGTTTGGGAGAGTTTTGGTTCAGCACGCAAAAAAGGAAGACTATCCAACAAAATGAGATTGAGACTGTGCGTAAATAAGGAAAGGGAAACCCAAGGTCAGGCGAGAGTCTCGAGTAGAGGATGGTGGGCTTCGGCGATGAGCCACCATAATTTTGCATATAGATTGTTTTCTTCACGAGTTTCACCATGGCCAGAACCTCTTGGAAGCAGGGGTGATGCTCCATAAGGCTCGATTCTGGCTGTTCGAGCAGCCAGAATATGCCTTTGGCTGAAGCCAACAACATGAGAATCAGCACCCGAGCTGTCATGATGTTCCCATTGATTACTCCTTCATTGTCACTCCGGCCCAACGGCCTAGCTTTGGTTCGAAGTGTAGTCCCGCGGCTCATAAACACCCAGCTGCTACAGACAGGAGCTGCCAAGCAACCGGATCCAGGTTTTAGATTGCAAATCTGGAAAACCGCATTGGCAAAGCCGGAGCTGCTAAGTATGTCCATGTTGTTGGCGTCCAGATTGATCTCGAACGGTACAGCTGTACGACCTTCAGCCCACTCGCCCCTTGTGACAGACATCTTCCCGGCGAAGAGCTCCACGTGGTCTGTCGGCGTGTCCCAGGAGAGGCCATCTATAGAGAAAAGGAGAGCAACCATCATTGCAATCACCTAGCATGACCGAGCAAAACCGCGAAGCTGGTTCAGGTGTTTGCACAGGATTCAACGGTGGGACAAGAGTTACTGTCACCCTATCATCAGCAGAGTTGCAGAGGGAGCCTTCAAAGCCCGGAGTCCATCCATAATCCATTCTCGCTGCTTCTGCTTCATAGAAGCAGCTTCTGAGGGCATGGTGAGTCCATCGTCGTCAAATGGCCATGTCGCTGGGTTTGGTCCATGGCTGTCGTCACGCTTGCGCTTCACCATCCGTGCAAAGTTTTTTTTATGCCATGTAGAGTTGGGGTCCATGCGCTTCATGGGTTGAAAGGCTTCGGGGTTGTGTTCTGTGCACCAGATTCTGACACTAAAGCTCCACGATCTGCTCTTGAGTACACATTCCTCATGTTTCTTGATTGAAGCTTTCTGAGTTTTATTCGCCTTCGGGATGTTTTTTCCTGGTTTTCGTTGAAGCTTTGGTAGCGCTGATATTCCGCTTGGTTCTATATAGGGGTCACCGCTTCGAAGAGGTAAAGGATTCAGGCTTGTCCAAGGATGCGAGGATCCAGGGCTTTGGGGTATCACCAGGTCCTGAAACTTTGGGCTCCCGGAGTCAAGAGGAGACTTGAAGAAGGACTATCCAAAAGGACTCCTTGACGTTACTAGATTTGTTGGGGCTTCGGGGTTTGGGGTGAAGGGCTTTGGCTTGTAAATCCGAAGATCGCCCAATGGTTCCTCAAACGGTGAAAAGCAACAGCCGAAACCAGAAACCCACATCCCAAAACACATATACTGGGCATGCCCAAAACTAGATCCAATTCCACACTGCAACATAAGCTGAACCCCGACCATTTCAGCAATGATGAGACAAGCAGCGTTGAGCCGAGCTACGGTGCCAGGAATGGGCTGCCAGCCGCAGAAGTTGAAGGCTTTCACCGGTACCTGAAGGTAGTTTAGTGTTTCGGCTTCAGGGCTTAGGATTTTGGATTCGGGGTTTAAGGGTTTAAGGTTTTAGGGTGAAAGGTTATTCAATGACGGTCTACCTAAAGCTTTGGGCATAAAGCTTAGCTCTGAGGGCAGTTGCCCTGCAAAGCAAGTGTTGCACACTCATGCTCCTCATGCGTGGTAACAGCTCACTATAGACCTGGCTGTCAACAGTACTGAAAGCGCATTCAAGGAAACGTAGCTTGGAAGGTAGCCTCCCTTTCTGCATGGTTGCTGGGTTCCGCACGTAAAGGAAGGTCAGAGAGTCCTTGTCTGGCCTGCCAGTCAAGAGATTGGGAGTCAGGGCACACGAACAAAGGGCCATGAAGCTCTTGAGCACTTCCTCCACTGTTTTGGCACTGACAGTCGCTTCAGCAGCATGTGCCACTCCGAAATAACCGCATCCTACTTGCTGCGCGTGTAGCCTAAGCAAAACTGCAGTTAGCCCATGTGGCCAATCAGAAATTCAGTGGCTCCCAGCCACTGCTTTAAATCAAAACATCCATGTGATGACTCCAAAGATTTGCATCACTTCTACGCTGTTGAACCTCACCAGTTCGCCCGGCTCTTTGCCACTGCCCATGCAGCAACAGGTCCGTCATGTAGGCTCCAAGTAACCTGTCCTTTGCGCAGGCTGCCTCCGGGATTCCCTTCCGAGCCGAAGCGCTTGACAACGTAAGCTTTCGTGCGAAGCAGCACTTCGATCGCCTGAGCTGGCTGAAAATAGGTTTTATTTCATCTCGTGAGGATGGGGTTGGTAGGACTCAGAGGATGGCAGCACGAGATTTGAATCTTACTTCTAAGACCAACCGTACGGGTTACATAGAGGGACATACAGGTGTGTATAGAAACCAGTTCAAGAGCAACATGTGAAGAGCCCCGATTTGCTTCAAACAACCTGATGTACTTCCCGAGCCCTCTGCCTTCTGAAACTATAATGTGTGGGAGTATAGGGTTTGATGCATTTCGTGCGCCACACTTGCAGATTTTAACACGTAAGGTTTGGAGCTGGCGATTCCGAGGCTTTGAGCAGAGTGCCGAATGAAGAGGACTTTGTTTGCTCCCAAGCAAGCCTAACTTAGACACGACACCTNGCGATTCCGAGGCTTTGAGCAGAGTGCCGAATGAAGAGGACTTTGTTTGCTCCCAAGCAAGCCTAACTTAGACACGACACCTGTATATAGTGTGTCTAGGTGTAACCTATGACCCCTGCAAGTAGGAACCATGGTCCGTTTAGGGTTTTAGGGAGGTTTAGGGTTGAGGGTTTAGGGAGGTTTAGGGTTGAGGGTTTAGGTCACNTGTGTCTAGGTGTAACCTATGACCCCTGCAAGTAGGAACCATGGTCCGTTTAGGGTTTTAGGGAGGTTTAGGGTTGAGGGTTTAGGGAGGTTTAGGGTTGAGGGTTTAGGTCACATGCTTCATCCAAGTAGCTGCCCCAGACTGGGACCATACCGTGTATCCCCATCGTCCGTTGTAGCAGCCCTCACGGCTGGGCCACGCTTCGGAGGGAATGTTCAGCTGCTTCAAGTCGAAGAGATGAAACTTGCTCGTCTTCGCCACCTCTTCGCCCGCAAGAGCAGTCCGGGCAGGGGCATCCTTGGCTTTCTTCTTGGTGATCTTCGGCTCCTCTTCGTGTGTCTCATCCCTGCGTTTCTCGGCTCTCGTCTTCGGCACCTCTGAGTGCGCCGCCTCTTTGTGCTTGTTCTCCTTGGAGTTCTCCTTGGAGTCCTTCTTCACCTCCATACGACGCAGAATATGACATAAAGGAAAACAAACCGAGCTGAAGCTATGTTGTGTGTTTTTTTGGAATTCAAAACACCTTGTTCTTGGGAAGCGGCAATGGGGAGGGAGTGCCGCGGAGCATCTCCTCAACTGGCCCAGCACCCTTAGGGCGCTTGGACAGGGGCGTCTTCGTCCACTTCGCATCCATGGACTCGCCAGATCGCTTCGGACGAGTGGTTGACGTGAGGTCGTCTTTGATGCCCGCTTCAGCCTCACAGCAACAACGAAGGAAGGACAAAACAAAAAATCCTGTATCTAAAAACTGATTGCTGATTCCTGATGTCTCGGTGCCAAACCAATGCAGCAGAGAGATCCAGCTTGCGTGAGGGATCGCTGGAGCTCGAGGCTGCGGACCCGACACCTCGGGGCTGGCTTGGAGGATCGTCCTTCGCAAGCATCCTCGCCACGTACTTGCGGAAGTGCTTGTCCTTGCCAAGGCCCATCTTCACACAACCCAAGCCATTCTTGTTGATGATGTTGCTGCAATGCCGAAGGTACTCGTTCTTCAGAGCGTGCCTTGTTGTGCGAAGTGGCAAACAAAGCAAATCGTCAAACACAACACCTATATGCCCAAACCACAAATACTTGCATGGGAGGGATGCCCGTCTGCAATTCTCTTCGCCCTGGCCAAAGTCTTCTCGCGGAGCTTCTGGAGCCTCGTATCGTCACCGGCAGCCTCACTGCTGGCGTCGTCGCCAACCAAGTGCGAACCAAGCACCCGGGTCTCTTGGCTGTCCTCGCTCTCGGAGTCATGCTGAGGTTTCTCAGCCTCAGTGGCTAGCACGAGGGCTAGCGACTCATCTTCGCCTTCTGGAGCTGGGAACTTTGGCACGTCCAAGGCTGCAGAGCCCACGTCCTCGGCAGCTTCGTGGTCACTGGGCGGATTGCTCAAGGCTGCCGAGTCCACGTCCTTGGCAGCTTCGTCGTCGATGACCGGATTGAAGGAGAGCCGCTTCGGACTCGGAATCTCTGCCTCGATAGACCAATCCAAGGAGGGGCTCGCGGGTGGATTCCAGGATGGCGGGCTCCTGTCCCCATGATGTGGGCTTGGGAAGGCTTCGCTGGAGCCATCCGGGCTCCCATCCCCAGTCGGGCTGGGGAGGTCGTCCATGATTGGGAACGCTGGCAGGTCCTGACAGCATGAAACGGGGGAAAGTAGAAACAGGCAACCTATGGACCCCGTCATCTTGCTATATAAAGCTCTATTTGCACTATTTACATGCAACCCATAACTCTATAATCCTCTTAACCGAAAGTTTAGCCCCGCGTGCAACCCGGAAGCCCCAGAACCCATAACCTTATAAACTTTTTAACCGAAATCTTAGGCCCACGTGCAACCCCAAAGCCCCAAAACCCATAACTTTATAACCCTTTTAACCGAAAGCTTGGGCCCACGCACAACCCGAAACCCACAACATGCCCAAGCACAACGTGGAGTGCCAAAGGCTCCCAGAGGCACTGAAACTTAAGCCCTAAGAAGGCCCCCAAAACCCGTCCTCGATGACCGGGCGGTCAGCAACCGGAGCTGCACCCATCTCTGCGTCCTCGGTCGCAGCCTCAGACTCTGCATTCTCGCTGCATGCATCATTATCCGATCCGTCCTCGTCATNCCCGTCCTCGATGACCGGGCGGTCAGCAACCGGAGCTGCACCCATCTCTGCGTCCTCGGTCGCAGCCTCAGACTCTGCATTCTCGCTGCATGCATCATTATCCGATCCGTCCTCGTCATAGTCATCGTCATCTTCCAGGGCCACTGCCTGAGCTTAGAACTTAACAGCCACCCACCAGTCTCCCGAAACCCCAGCCTGAACCAAGCCCCAACCTCAGCAGGACGTTTCCGCTCGTCCGACTTCAGGAACCTCTTGAGCTCCGTTACTCGTGGGTGAGCGCCCCCCGGGCTGCTCCTCCACAAATAACGGAGAGCCCNCCCGTCCTCGATGACCGGGCGGTCAGCAACCGGAGCTGCACCCATCTCTGCGTCCTCGGTCGCAGCCTCAGACTCTGCATTCTCGCTGCATGCATCATTATCCGATCCGTCCTCGTCATCGTCATCTTCCAGGGCCATTGCCTGAGCTTAGAACTTAACAGCCACCCACCAGTCTCCCGAAACCCCAGCCCGAACCAAGCCCCAACCTCAGCAGGACGTTTCCGCTCGTCCGACTTCAGGAACCTCTTGAGCTCCGTTACTCGTGGGTGAGCGCCCCCCGGGCTGCTCCTCCACAAATAACGGAGAGCCCNGAACCAAGCCCCAACCTCAGCAGGACGTTTCCGCTCGTCCGACTTCAGGAACCTCTTGAGCTCCGTTACTCGTGGGTGAGCGCCCCCCGGGCTGCTCCTCCACAAATAACGGAGAGCCCCGACAAGAGCCTTGAGCTTCATGCCCTCTTTGGCAGCATGCTCCGTTCTTCGGTCACCTTCGTAGCCCTTCAAGAGCCGCTTTTCCAAGATCTCATCTGCGTAGAGCAACACATCACACAGGAAAAAGCCAGATGGTACCTGATACATTGACATTGGATGTACATCTAATTTGCTTTCGTTGTGGTGCATTCTGCATCAAGCTATATGAGCTCAGATGCGCGGTCGGGGCTTCCCTGCACTATCGGCTTCAACATGTGGTAGTTCTTGGCCACATCGCCGCTCGTGGGGCGGCCGATCTCATTGGAAACGTGAACTAGCGCACCACCTGCCCAGTTCTCGTCCATTATGACGTTCAAGGCTGGCACTGGCAGCGAGTTCACAAGCGATTTCGCCACTTTGGCCTCATGACATGGTGAAGGAGCTGTGGGTGTGTGTGTNGCACCACCTGCCCAGTTCTCGTCCATTATGACGTTCAAGGCTGGCACTGGCAGCGAGTTCACAAGCGATTTCGCCACTTTGGCCTCATGACATGGTGAAGGAGCTGTGGGTGTGTGTGTGTGTGTATGTTTTGCGGCATCTACCGCTGCAAGCACTGTGTGCACAGACTACTAGAGCAATGCCAGGTTGCAACGTCTGCCTCACTCCAAGCCACCCTGCCGGGGCCTGTATTTTNGTGTGTGTGTATGTTTTGCGGCATCTACCGCTGCAAGCACTGTGTGCACAGACTACTAGAGCAATGCCAGGTTGCAACGTCTGCCTCACTCCAAGCCACCCTGCCGGGGCCTGTATTTTCAGGGTGGATTACTTTTCGAGGGTTTGGGCAACGTGAAAAAATCTCAGGGGCTCACGAACCGAACGCCACTCGCCCGTTTGACGGCGCCCGAATGGACGCTCTGGTTCAACCGCGTTCATGTACGGCATCAAGGCCATTGTTGGCCGCAACACCACAAAAACACCGCACGCTACAGAGTGCAAGAGCAAAATGCTGCGACATGTTATGGTGTCTGCTGGCACATGTGGCGATTTCCTGAGACTGTTTCAAAGTGCAGGCTGCCACAAAAATCAAGGCTGCAAGCACTCCAATCACTCCAGTGACACTCGCGGCCTTCCCGAACCAAAGCCCCGATCCAGTGATCTGCTTCGGCCTGGGGAATCGGAATTGTTAACCAATTTGAAGGTTATGTGTCTTTGACTCAGGAACTACTTTAGGACAGCGTCCCCGGGCCACTTCCTACGTAGTTCAACACACTCGGCCTGCCCAAAAAAAGTCGCTCTCACATGCACTCGATTGCACTCACTTGCTCTATAGTAGGACCGATCGTGCAATACCTGGAGTAAGGCCTGAGATCTCTGGGTCTCTGGCGGAGTCAGTGTTGCGGGATGTGCGGTCAAAGAGCAGCACAGCACCGCACAGAGGCACGGGTGCATGAGCACGCATCGACCCCCGCCTGCCTTACACAGTTATGCCCCAAAACGCCCAACTGTTTACTTACACCGAAAAGCCCTTACATTAAAAACCACACGGTCATNACCCCCGCCTGCCTTACACAGTTATGCCCCAAAACGCCCAACTGTTTACTTACACCGAAAAGCCCTTACATTAAAAACCACACGGTCATCATTATGATTGTTGCCCTACCCGACCGAAGACACGACCTCTGAACCCTTTTCAACCTTCCTGAGACCACTGTCCAGCACAACACTGACCTTCACTAGCGTTCTTTCGGCAAGTGCCTCATGCCAAAATGGCTGCAACAATATGCTCCTGGNCACGACCTCTGAACCCTTTTCAACCTTCCTGAGACCACTGTCCAGCACAACACTGACCTTCACTAGCGTTCTTTCGGCAAGTGCCTCATGCCAAAATGGCTGCAACAATATGCTCCTGGCACCTGGAAAGGTGCTAGGGGGAATTGCGTTGGTTTAAGCCTCGAGTTGCAGGCCGATATGGTTTGTGGCTGTTTCGGCAAAGCAACGGGCACTGCTAGATTGCTGTTGTGTTCCTACACACACCACGGCTCAGATTGAGCAGTCAGCGGTTTCCACACACAACAGGGAGCTTCTTTACTGAGGTTTGTCAAAGGGTGGGGGTTTAGGGTCTAGGGTTTAGGGTTTAGGGATTTTTGAGTTTATACTTGGCTTGCGTAGGACTCCAGGGGTTGTGTGTGCGATAGGTTCTTGCCATGCGCTTCGCCACGGCTGGCGACTCTGCTCCTTGGATGGGGACTGTTGGTCTGCAGGACTGCATTGCCCGGTATGCACTAATTACTTTATGTAATTCAACTATATAATGACATACAATTGGCAATGCAGGCCCACAGAACAGCATTCCCTCGAGGGCTAGGATATTTGAGCGTAGATGTGTTGGACCATGAAGGATGGTTTGAGCCTTGGGGTTTGTAAGGTTCGGGCTTTAAGCTTTGACGGTTTTTGCTTTAGGGATTCGGGCAGTCAGTTTCTAGGGCATCTATGTTTTTTTGTTTTTGCCCTCGCGGTACAGAATTCCAATATGGAATCTGCTGCGCAGTGTATACAGTGGACGCCAAAAAGTTGGAACATACGCACCCTGACCTTCAGCGCTCCATGAGCGCGTGCAAGTTCCAATTCTGGCATTATGTTCCAAAGTTGGAACATTCTGACTGGACCGGCCGGAACACCCAGTGTGGATGTCATCAAGGTTGGGCCATGGATGATATGGACATCATTATGCTTGCGGGTGGGAGGGCACCCTGTGGGGGGGAAACAACCTAACCTAGCACTAACCTAAACCCTAAGCCCAGCTTCCCCTGATGAGGGGACCTAAACCCAAGATCAGAACAATACTAAGGCTGGNTTTCCCCTAAAACTTGGGGAGCAAGGCCCTAAACCCTACGCCGGGTTTCCCCTGCAAAATTGGGGACCTCGGCGAAACCCTATGCCTGGTTTCCCCCTTCGGGGGGCCTAGGCAGGTATATCCTAAACCCTAAACCAAACCCTGAAACGAAACCACCCCCACACGCGAACCGCAACCCTATGAACCGGGGGGGGCGGGGGGCGGGTTGGGAGGGAGGGTTTGAGCCAACACAAACACGCCTATATACAGAAGCATGGGGAGGCGTCAGTGCTCGAGTGTGCGATTCGGTCCTTCGACGATCCATGGGGTCATACCACTGACTAGCGATATGGTCGTGGGGTCCCCGTACACGTATCTCTCTGCAATACTGGAGCGGTCGTAGTAGTTAATTGCAATATCCCTCTCNTCATACCACTGACTAGCGATATGGTCGTGGGGTCCCCGTACACGTATCTCTCTGCAATACTGGAGCGGTCGTAGTAGTTAATTGCAATATCCCTCTCTGCCATGCTGGAAGGGTCGCAGCAATTACAGTTTCTATCTCTGCAATACTGGAGGGGTCCTAGTAGTTCCAGTTTCTCTCTTTCTACAATACTGGAATGGTCGCAATAATTACAGTTTCTTTCTCTGCAATACTGGAGCGGTTGTAGTAATTGCAGTTTCTCTCTCTGCAACATTGGAACGGTCGTGGTAATTGCAGTTCCCCTCTCTTTGCAATACTGGAGCGGTCGTGGTGATTGCAGTTTCTTACTGTTTGCAATACTGGAGCGGTCGTAGCAATTGTAGTTTCTCTTTCTCTGCAATACTGGAGCGGTCGTAATAATTGCAGTTCCTCTCTCTCTGCAATACAAGTTCCATTTTTCCCTTTGACGGGTTTCGACCATGGATTAGCCTCCGAGATCAAAGTTGGAACCTGTGGCTTGGGGCCAATTTGCTCCTGTGGACACGTTCCAACTTTCCGGCTTCCACCATATTGCCCTCAATATTGACACCGGCTTCGGAGAATAACCGAACCGATGAGGCAAGACCATTGATCACCTCCTGAAAGGACCCCCTTATAGTAGAAGCCAGAAAGTTGGAAATAATTGCCCTCATACCCTTAAGGTAAAGTATAGGGGATCCCTGCACATAAATCCATGTTCCGACTTTCTGGGGTTCACTATAGATATTAAAAGAACGGACCTGACTATCTGACTCGGCTGGTTCGAGGATCCGGCAATGTAGGACACGAAGGATCGTTGGACAGAGCTGCTGTAGCCTGAGCATTTAGGCGTTTGGGGGTTTTCCGAGAATAGGGGATACTAATATAGTACCCTAAATACTAGGATCCTTATTGGACCCCAAATAAGGGTAGCCCTTACTATCGGAAACTCCGACTTAGGCTCGACGATTCCACCGACATGTTCGGCGTCTAGCTTCCTACATAGAGTGCTGGAAGAACCACCGGAGCCTATGTATGATCCAAACCAATGGGTCGTCAAAAGCCTCCGCATCTGCTGGGAGTCTCTGCTAAACTGTCCTCGGCACGAACATGCAACCTAATGTTACATAATGCCTTCTTAGCCTCTTTTGACGTCTTGCTTCTACCAGTAGGTTTTGTCAGCTTCGCGGTCTTGGGGTATGCGGCTTCCCAGAAGAAGCATGTAACTAGCCTGGGCAACCCCACCATGACTGTAGCAGAGCTGTTGGAGCTGCGGGTCCGGAATGATCCTGAGTCGCAATTATATACTATACTGTATACTCTATATGATCTACTCTATATGATATACTCTATATGGTACACTCTATATGATATACTCTATATGATATACTATATATGATATACTTTGTGTTGGGCACAAGAACGTCGAGATGGACTCAAGAAGATGAGATCAGCACGGCTCGGGACCAAACCTGCCAAGAAATGCACAGGACATCGATGCAAGAGACCTGCACTCCCCCTCCCTTGCAACCACCCCAAAATGTCATCCTTTAAGTCTCACACCGAAGATAGAAGCACACGCTGAGGACCTCAGAGCGGCAGAAGGGGGCGCATCAGCAGGGCTGACATGGGCCTAAGAAGTTCTCTAAGTTACCCATAGGCTCCATAGTAGTTTATTTTTGGGGGTTCATGTTTAGAATCCTGTAAGGTAATCCCAAAAAGGAACTACTACTCGGTATGGAGCCTATGGGTAGACCCTAAACCCTAAAGCCCTAAACCCTAAAGACCCTAAACCCTAGGGGTAGAGTAATTTGAGTTCGAGGTCGGCTCAGTCCCCGACCAGCCACACAGTGATAACGGCCGCGACAACAACTTGATCGGAACGGCTTGGCTCTAGCCTTGGTTGGGGGGCGAATATATAGTATATCATATATAGTATATCATATAATTCAGGCTGTCTGTTCCAACTTTGAGAAGTTGGTGAGACCATGCATGGGACAATTCTACGAGGGTGTGACCACGAACCTGAGCTGGGCACGCATCCACAACCGAGAGCACCAACGCCCAATTACTCCAGGCAACAGCCTGAAATGACGCTTCTTCGCTGCATGTGGCAGGGTCTGGGTTCCGAGTGCCGTGCCCACCCCAAGCAGGTGATTGTTGCCAGCAAAAAGAAACGAAGAAAGCCCCGCAAACCTGCACCAAATCAGCTCAGAATGGCATCCATCATCTACCCGCATAGACCAGAGCTGGAAGCTGTCCATCAATCATATTAGACGATCGACAGGCTGCAGTTAATCATCAGCAGTTCCGCAGCCCATAACCACCCAACACGCTAGTTTGCGATGCAGGACAATACGTACGGACTGCAAGTGGTCAGCCTTTCTAGCATCAGTCACACCTCGAAAGAACAGATTAGGCATAATTCAGGGTCTACCAAAGCGATCCTGCTGCCGGGCACCCTACGTTGTGTTAGCCTGGCCAGGAACATGAATTGCCAGTCCCTTCGACATCTTGCAGCCGGATGTGAATATTTCCACCAAACATGCTCATCTGAATCGGCAACAGTCGCGGAGACCACGTTGAAGTTGAAGTCCTGTGCTAATCGCTTAACTGTTGCTTGCCTGCCTTGGCCCTTCCTGCTTGCAACTCCCCGGCAGTACTTCATGGCCTCGCATCAGATGCACTAATTATTGTCGCAGGACACAACAGGGCAAAAGCTGGAAGACAGGGGCATCGGTGCAGACGGTGCATGACCACTGTTAGAGTCGCACCAGGTGTGTCATCAGTGCACAGCTGAAAGTGAGCCTCAACTTCCATTTCCCTGCTTTCCCCCTTCTGCAAGAAGCCAGGAGTAGCTTACGAGCAAGTTTGAGCTACCCGCAGCGCTGCAATACAGGAGGACAACAGGGCCTTGCCAGGCGCTAAAGCGTGCGAGTTCCCGTATACCCGAAGCCACGAAGAGGAATCTTCCATGCATTGCCTCGCCTGCAGAAGGTTGTCTTGTGCGATGCCCATGAACCTCGCGGTGATGGATGCCAGCGATTTATAGCTTTGTGGTCGCAGGATGCACAGCCAGGTCGTGGACCACTCCACAAGTGCATTCGTCCTCGGCAGATGCGGTTGAGGTATGAAGCTGAATCAGACGATCGGTTGACCAACATCATGCAAGAATGCCAACTTGCAAGGAAGCAATGCCTCTGAGTCCCTAGCTTCCCAACAGAAACCGAGATTGGAATCCAGGCAGCTGCATCGATAACGATTTGGAAAGAGAACTTCCTGTCTTCAGTCTTCGGAAGTCGCAGCGGGACATCTGAAAGACGTGGCTACTGAGCCTTGATAACAAAATCAGACCAGACCAATGCAGCTACGGGTTACCCAATCCGTGCTGAAAGTGCCTGTGCGTGCAAAAGGCAGAGAGACTTCAGCCCTTGCATTCTCGCACCGCGTGATACTCCCAAGCAATCCTTGCCAGCGGATTCTTCTTCGGGTCCGCAATCCAGTCCTGGCCTCAAGACGGTCAGGCTGAACGCCTCTACGTGGTTTCAGGAGCTGCCGCATCTCGGGAAGTTGCAGAAGGGGCTGCACTCCCGTCCGTTCAGCAGGGATCGCAGGTCACTGCACGAAAGCAACGCAAAATCCAGCCATAGGGCAGGACCGGATGGTATGTGCCTCACCAGCACTCGACATCAGCTAGGGCTCCCACAAACCCAGCCGAATAGCGAACAGGCAGCCAACGACACGAAAAACAGCAGAATGCCATTTAAGACCTCGGACGCGATGGCTTCTGTATGCACACTTGTTGGCACGAGCATCGTGCATTTTCTGCGTACATACCCAGCAGCTGCTGTCTGTGACGCTCTCAAGCTTTCTCTGGGTGCGCAACGCATGCACCGTCCTTGTGACAGTGTGCAAACCTGAGTCGAAAGAGATCTGGTGTGTTCACGGCTATGAGGACTCTGTCTCACGATAGACGCAAGCCGCAAACTGGGCGCGCCACCAAAAGCCGGCCTGTGCGGCGTCCTGTCCTGTGATAATGAGCCCGGCACAGTCCAAACCTTAGCAGGACGAAGGTGTGAACCTGTCTTTTCGTGCATCTGACAGCTTCAAGCACTTATGCCGCTGACAGTTTAAGCTTAACCCCGCCCGTCCGAGAACTGGAGCCGTGATACAAGTGCAGATGCTTGAAGACAGGCCAAGTCTGACATATGTTGCGCAATCGCATCTATGCCGCCGTCTAACTGCGACTGTTCCTCGATCTTGAACACCATAATCGTAAACCGCTTGCAACAAGATCTTTCTTGTAAGACCGTGGCATAATCTCATAACCACTGCAACGATAACCGTGGAGGCCAGTCGGATGTAGGCGACCTTAGATGACAGCGACATTCGGAAGAGACGACTCGATCTCTGACTGCACAAGGGGCAAGAGGACGATACGAATGTACAATGCCAGGGTGCATGGATTCATTGTTGAACATAGGTTCCGGACGATAGTTCGCCCCGCCAGCACGCGCAGGTCATGCAGCTCCTTGCATATACAATCAATCAGGCTGCAATAAGAACAGTACAGTAGCTGCACACAGCGGCACGCACCTCTTTGCCCCACAGCATGGTGCCGTCCCCATGCTTCTGAACAAGGCAACTCACTGCTAACTCAATGGCTTCTCCAGGCTTTGTGAAGTCGTTGACGGTTGCCGATGCAGGAGTCAAATCTGGAGTTTGGCTTTTCTACGAAATGCTTGACCTGCCGCTACACAGGGCCATACCGGGCCATACTCTGCCTGAAGCTGGTACATCTGCGGCTGCTCCATACATCTTGACCCATGTGTTAACATGCCGTTTTTCTCATCATGTGCTCAATAGCTCGCTGGAACCTTCTTGGCACGGCGTGTTCTCACGAAGCCGGCAGAAACCCGACCCTCATAATGGCACCTACACTACAGTGCTTAGTAAGGTTTAGGTTGCTTCAAATCTTATGGTCCCCGAGCCCCTTCGTGTTTGCCCACTGGCTTACTCAAGATTGGAGAATTCATGCAAGTAGCTGCATCGTTAAACCATGAAGCTTTTCGCTGTGCTTAAAACAGCAACTTGCTACGCGAGCTTCTCATGGCCACAGTCTTCCCAAGGGTCATAACAAAGGCGATGTCGGTCCCTTGCAGCAGTGATTGAACTGTGACTGACTGGCCCAAACAGGTTTTGGGTGTGGATTGGCAGAATCTTGAAGGCCCGGGTTCTGTTTCAGCTGCTGCTTCTGGTTACTAATAGCTAGTGTGCATGCTGGCAGGAGGTCTCCGCTGATCACTGCGCCTTTATTTGCTCCGGCCCTGCAGTGTGCAGCCGTAGGGGCGGATGGCATGATGGCCATGCGGAAGATCACTAGGATATCTGATGCCTGTCCGGTCTTACTTCATACACGAGGATGGGGGCTTCCCCGTCCACCACTTGCGCCGTCAACTTTGATCGGAGGTTACCGAAGAGGCGCCACTCGCCTTGCTTCCACGATTGCAGTTGTCTTGTCTCGCAAAGGAATAAGTAGCCTTTGGCGGTGATATCGATCTTGCACAGCGTGAAATCTTGCTGGTTGAGTGTAGGGCGAGTCTCTCCATCCGGGCGCCACTGCATGAAACACAGTGCGCGTTCCAAGGCTTCAGCGGCTCGGCGCCGAAGGCCGTAGCGCTTGGAGTATGGATCAGGAGGAGACCCATCTTCTGAGTCCAACAAGGAGATCTGCTCAGAGGTCAACGCAACCCATAGCTCGATGCCGTCCGAGCGGACCTTGGTGTCTTCCAGTTCACCCACCGGAGAACGGCTGCGAGACATGGCTGGCCTTCACAGTTGGACTTAACTTAAGATATGATATTCATCCATGAACATCTGATATTCACATATGCATGAACATGATATCGCGAATCCGACACTGACTCGAATTGAGCCGGAGAAGGAAAACGGATGTCTCGATGGCTATACGCTTGCAAGCGCTTGCATCAGTCGTAGCCTCGGATTATTGCATACCTTTTCGAAGAGATGAGCATGCAGTAAAGACAAGCTTGGGCTGTTCTGCCGTTGAGCGCCCATTTCACGGATGCGCGCATGCGGCAATTACAACCCGAGCCACGGGACTGTGAAAAGCTGTCAACCTGTCAGTGTAGCCGGTGAGCTGGAGAGGATGCCTGAGCCACGCGGCCATGAAGTACTAGTTCCTGGAAACTGTTTTCCCACCAGAGCTGTACTTCTACACTTCCAAGCTTGTGGCCTCACCGTGCGGTCAGAGGTACCGGAGGAAGGCGGGCGCAGCGGTTGCGCGTTGCAGGGGACCTCTAAAACGCAGCCCAGCCCAAGCCGCAACTCACGGACAGTGCAAGCTGAGACCAAAGCAATTTCATCGGAGGTCTGGGAGGCGATCCTCGGTGGTTTGTGTGGTAAGAGTCCAGAAAGGCGCCCCGGCCCTGGCCCCGTCCGAGCGCTGGTCCTGCCGGCCCCATCTCCACGGCCTTGTCGGCTTAGCCAAGTGAGAGAGGCGGAGATTCGAGGAAGCTATGCCCTGCGCCCTGCCTGCTGCTTTGGCAACGGAAGATCCTGCGCACCGTAGTTGCCCTTGGGCTTCAGTCTTCCCAGGTTGCCGTGCATGCCGTGGCGAGGTGCAGTGAAGGACCAGTCCGTCGGATCTGCTTTGACACCAAAGTCCGGAGACTCACAGCGCTGGCCAAAAGTCATCGCTGCTCGGTTGGGGCGGAGCCCACCCAAAGCGGCCAAGCCGAGCGGCAGAGGTTCGTCCGGGAGGCCTTGCGTGGCCACGTTCTGACGGTCTGACACCTCTGCGGCCGTGAGCTCATCGGAGGAACGGCGTCTTCGTCCAGTGGATGGTGGCCGCGATCGCACTGCTTCGCGTTCCAGATCTGCTTGCACTATGGCATTGGCCTCCAGCAGCAAAAAAAAACAGCTTCCTTTCACGGCACTGT
Source organism: Symbiodinium sp. clade A Y106 (assembly GCA_003297005.1). Taxonomy (NCBI): domain Eukaryota; class Dinophyceae; order Suessiales; family Symbiodiniaceae; genus Symbiodinium; species Symbiodinium sp. clade A. The sequence continues at coordinate 19,768 of BGNK01005768.1, forward strand.
CTTGGAGAGCTCCCTGCGTTGAAGGCATCAATCTTCGTGTCACAGGCGTGCAGCCTGAAGCCCCCGGGAGCCCCGGGCCGATGGAAGTCGCAAGCAACGCCAAAGCCGCTTGTGGAAACCTCTGGGAAGCTGACTCTGCACGTAGTCGCAAGAGAAGAGCCCTGAGCTCCGGAAGCAAAAAGCTACTAGTACCCCGCAGGCTCCGCGATCTCCATGCGATGAGTTCAACGCAGTTAACATTGGACACATGCTTCAAGTCTTGCCCAAGGTGCCTGTCGTTGGGATTGACAGTCCCATTGGCTTGGAGACACACGATCCTGTTGTGGCACATGTCAGCGAAATGGCACCATCAGAGAAGCAGATGCGGTTGCCATAAGAACGGCGACATATACAGGGAGGGCGCGTCTCATTTCTGTCATTTTGTTCAGGACTGTATCTCGCTCAATCGATAAGCCGCCATTTTATGGTTATGTTATCGTCGACTTTCCATACCATCGAACATGGTAAGACGGAGGCATATGACACAGCATGGAGCAAATGGACGCAGGAGGATGCGGAGGCCGCAAGGAATCAGGCAACAGGTCGCGGAGTCCTGTTCATCACCCACTTCTGGCGATCCTGCACGATCGCCTCACAGGCCAAACAATGCAAGTGAAAAAGGCTCCCAGATCTGAATATAATACAATAATATTATATTACAGTATATTATATTATATATATATATATCCCATCTGCCTGTCTGCTCGTCAGTCGAGAATGCTCCAGCAAGGCTTCACCGCCAAGGTCTCTTGTATTCCCCCGTTGTAAACCTTGCAACCAACTTCCAACCAGGTTATCGACTCCAATCCCGCAAACGTCTCGGACAGCCCTGCATGTGCCCTGCAGCCGTTTACTGACGTCCTTTCATGGGCGAATGAACACTAGGTACTGTATGTACTGTAGAACTCGCAAGGCTATTTGCGATGCTAGTTCGGGACAGGGAGATTCTCGAGCTCAGGTTCAAGGCTCTGGTCTATGCTGTTCCTCAAGACGTGCTGCGCTACGAGCATCGTCGAGGTGCCTGATCCTCTTCAGCAACCTGCAGCTTGTACTTCGCAAGCTCCACAGCCACGTCTTGGTTGACCTGATGACCGCATGTGTAAAGGACCAAAAGAAGCATGAAGCTTGCTGAGACGGTCTCTCGGCTGGCTTGTCGTTGGTGCTCTTCCGAGATCTGACGCCTCGGAGAAGCAAGATAAAATTGCGTCCTTCCGTCGGAGACTCGTATAGACTAGGCTTCAAGCTCAGAGTCAGAAAGCAGGCGGGAAGCTATCTGAACCTCGTATTCCTGCAAGTCCTGCTGCACGGCCTGCGCATTTTATCAGAAGCCCCATGGCCCGCAAGCCGATGCCACGTTTGCTATGCAAGGTGCCTTCTCCACCATCTCTGTCTCCAACTGACAAAGGTGCCTTGTATTCATTCCCGCTTGCAGTAGCACCCGGAGAGTAGACAATTCGGCAGCGCACTGCAGTGCCAGGCGTTGCTCTGCTGCATACCTGGGCTAACCATCAAAAGGCACGGCGACGTTTGCAAGAACGGTCTGGCCGAACTCGGGAACCGGCGCTCGCTTCAGAGCCAACAGCTCGTCTCTCTGCATCTCACTGAGCAGCTTGAGCCTCGAGTTTTAGTGTTTATAAGGTAGGGTTCCTTTTTTCAGTTCTCGTTTCTGGCTGCTTTGATCTGTCTTCGTCCCTTCAAGGCTCAAGCGCTCGCTCAAGGAGATTCTGGCACAAGGTTCTGTACCTCCGACAAGTTGCCCGGTGGAGCTGTGCACGGAGCAGCGCGCATGGCGCACAAGAAGCTCCCCTCGAAAGCAGCATCGTCAACATCTGCCTCCCAAGGGGTCCCAACGGTGCGGTGTACATTTTTATGACATGTACATGGGTGACAGTGAAGTAGCCACAAGGCCGAGCCTGAGGCCCGCTTCCGGTACGGGGTGGGCTGGAGCCTGCACACAACGCAGCTCGTGGCTTTAGGAAACAGGCGCGGCCAGTTCTCACGGCTGCCGTGCGCCGGAGGCAGCTTCTGCGCAGCCGTAAACCCCCCTAAACCCTAAACCCTAAAGCCTTAAACCCTAAACCCTAAATCCCTAAACCTTAAAGCCCTAAACCCTAAACCCTACCGAAGCCCTGCATAGCCCTGCAAGGCCTTCGGTGCCTTCGGTTTCTGCGGCATGTGCAGAAACCAGCCTCGGCAGCTCCAGGACTCGACATCGAAGCATGTCATCGTGGCAGTTTCTGGGTTCTTGTTAAGGAATTTAATCTAAAGTTACCCTAATAGGGACCCATAGAAAATAGATAATCTAAAGTTATCCTGATAGGGGCCCATAGAAAATAGTGTGGTTTCCTTACGACAGTAAATCCCTTAACAAGAGCCCAGGTTTTCTGATACTTGGACCGTGGCTCAGCTGGCAGAGGTGGGAGGTCTTCCACACCATCTTGACTGGAGCCTTGCGAGGGCAGCTTCGAGTGCAGGCAAAAGATCATTCAGCAAAACCTCCAAAAGTCAAATTCCGCCTGAGGGCGAGAGCCATAGGGCTCCCAAGGAACAAAGGCCTTCGTTGCTGTCATGGCCATGTGTGACAATGTGGCTATCGTGCTGGAATCACCACCGCCATGTCCCCAACGCAGCACCAGCAGGTAGTCTTGGAATTGCCGGCGCATGGCCTGAAGCCCGTGAGAGCCCGATTTCCGTCGCAGCTTCTGCTCTGCAGCTGGGTCCGCAGCATCTGACACGTGTCTATGCTGCCGCATCCGCAAGAGTCCGACGATGGAGGCAGCCTGAAGTCGATCAATCTCCGAGAAGTTCTGCGGCACATCAAACACTTGAAGTCTCCGCCTGATGACTCTCTGGCAGCTCCTCTTCATTGCGCAGCTGTCCCAAAGCCACCGAAGTAAGTGCACGCAGCATAATAACATGGGTTGATCGCGGATGGATTCTTGGGGCACGTCGGTCCTCATTGTCTCGCTCCACCCCTTCTCTCTGCACAAACCTTAAGCTGGCGCATCTCTCTACGGTTCCAGACAGGGACATGTCTGAGCACCGAGCTTTTCCACACAGTTGCGGAGCTGCTGCCTGGACCTAGGACGTCAAACAACGGAAAAAGCAGCTGATGCAACAAAATGGAAGAACAGCAGGCACCGCACTGATCCTCCAGCTCTTTCCTCAACTTCGTTCGCATCTCCATTCTGTTCGTCAAGAGGCTCTCCACCTACCAGTTCACACATGCTTACAAAGTCTTGCAAAGACTGCCTGGCGAATCTATACGGAGATTGAGAAACGACGTCTTGACCTGGTCGATCATCAGCCCAACACCAGTGTACTGCGACCTTGTCTATCAGAGCGATGTGCCACCAATTGGAACGCACAGCAAGGCTCGACACAACTGCTTGCACTCCTGAGCTGCAAACCCGCGTGCTGGCAGCTGAGAGGGAGCAGAATTAACACCTCCAGTGCGTGGCAAGTGCCCAAAGGGCCCAACACTCCTTGCTTAAGGACCCTGCACGTGTGCTAGATTGCTAGATATACATAGGCCTTCAATCACACTTTAAGGATCCGTGCAGTCTATAAGGAACACATCCTCAATGCTGGAATCATTGGCTCTCTGAAACCCGAGAGGCTGTTGCCTCACAAGCAGAGAGGCGAGCGCAGTGGGGAGAAGAGAGAGCGAGGGATGAGAGAGGTTTAGGGTTTAGGGGGTTGTTGAAGCAAAGACACGAGACTTAACGGAAGCAAGAGGCGGAGAAGGCTGATACAAAGTAGGCTTCCACTGCGCTGAGGTGCCCGCAGCCTGTGCAACCCACGGAATCCTAGGAACTTTCAGATTCCGGAATCATCGAGTCCGCTGCACCATGCTCAACGAAAACCATGCAAGCAGCCAAGTGGCTGCAGCCGCAGTGGCAGAAGTCTGAAGGGCTCGAAGACAAGACTCAAAGTCTCTGCTTTTCATGGCCTGAGCCTCATTCAACATGGGAGTTTCCGAAAACTAGGGGATACCATATTTTGGGGGTCCTTATTATAAGGATCCTACTATTTAGGGTACTATAGTAGGGACCCCTACTTTCGGAAACTCCCATATCTCGCAGCACGCGGTCATGCTTCGCAACTCCAGAAGCGAACTCAGGCGGCGGCGCTCACCGAGCCAGCGCGCTCGGCATTCCGCAGCCAAGCATCCTAAGCAGGTCAGGCTTTGCTGGTGGGCTAAACCCTAAACCCTGCACCCCAAACCCCATAAACCCCAAGCCCTTCAAGCCGAAACCCCAAATCCCAGCCCCTGCGAGCCTCCACTGCTGCCAGCTTGTTGCTGGCGGCTTCCGTGAAGCGACTCGAAGCCGACGCTTGGTCCTGACCGGCAGACACAGGCAGCAGGAGCAGAAGGGCGCCGTGAAAAGGAACAGTATCCCCTTATAAGGGGTTTAGGGTATCCCCTGTTACCATCCGATCAGAGTCTTCGTAATCAGCAATACTCGGCAGCAGAGTGGTCCTAAAGTCAGTAGTAGCGTCCCCCTCTTTCTAGAGTCCTTCAAGGGGGGAGGGTACAAGGGATCCTTCGGGAACCTTAAGGATACAAAAACTTCTAGTCACTCACTTTAGGGTTTTAGGGCTTAGGGCTTAGGGTTTAGGGCTTTCTGGCAAAGTCCTCGGCTCGCTGTGCCATAGCAAGGGACTCCTCCTGGCAAAAACGGTTCGAGTTCGGACGCTCGGGAGGGTTTCGGGCTTATAGGGATTAGGGATTAGGGTTGGGTTTAGGGTTTAGCGCTTTTAGGGCTTGTAGGGATGATAGGGATTAGTGCCTGGCCTTAATTTTCTGGCGCAACTCCTGCTTCTGCTGCTGATGCCTTCGCGGCTCGAGCTCACATTGCCACGCCTTTGCAGATTTCCTGAAGAGAAGTCCGGCTATTTCGGGGCCCTGACAGGGACCATCGGGTCTCACGCTCTTGCCGCTGATCCTCGCAAGACAAGCACTAGCAGGGCGCCACAGAGAGACTTGACCATGAAAGCTGCCTCCCACGCACGATCCAGTTGGGCATCTATGCGCTGGCCATACAGTTTGGCCTTCCAAGCAGTGGAAAGAACTCCGAATGAAATTTCAAGCCGGGGCCCCACAGCCGGGATAGCCGGGTGTGCGGGACAGGCTAAAGTCAGGCCTGCTGCATGAGAAGCTGCTTCTCAGCCTGCCAGCTGTTCAAGGACTCGTCGCTGTTTAAAAGCCGTAGCTGAAGCAGCCGCAGCAGCAACACAACAGGAGTTGGAGTAGGAGCAATAGTCGTCGTCGTGGTAGTGGTAGTGGTAGTGGTAGTAGTAGTAGTAGTAGTAGTAGTAGCAGCAGCAGCAAGTGCACTCGTCGTCCTGCTCGTTGAAGGTAACACCCAGCAGCAACAGCAACAACGACAACGACGACCACGGATTTCAAAATAATTCAATGTTACAGCCAGTGACTCAACAGGCACAGCGAGGCTCCGACCTTGCTTTGAGAACGCTCCGCTTGGTCAAGCAGCTGCTTGACCTGACATTCAGACATTCAACAGGGCCTTGGGCAAAGCTTAGATTCCAAGCTTCAGGGACCTAGGGCTGGGGTCATATACGTGCATGATGGTGCATATTATCTATATGTATGTAGTTTGCTTGATTGCCCTCCGTGGGCCCCATGTTAAGAGTATTCCTGTGCTCTCGCTGCTGCAGCCTGCGGCCTTCTCCTCCAAGGCACCCAGGTTCTTTGGACATCCAGCGAGTTCATGGGTATTCTGGTGCGTGTTGCACTTTGCACGCTCATGGTCAGAAGAGCGTCCGCTACAAACAGGTCAAAGCCAGGCTTCGTATCCCTGCATCTTCGGTCATTGTGTCTAGTCTCCACCGTCGCAAAGCAAAAAAGCGCAGTGCAACAAAGTAAAACAGGAGCCTGAATTATTTGTGGTATCATTCCTTGAGGTTCCTTCTTATGAGCCGTAGTAAGATATGCCTATTCTAAGTATTCTATTAGGCCAGCGTATCACATCTGCCACACTGCCGAAGCTGGGCCTTGGAATCCCTTTCGAAGGTGAGCTTCAAGCGATGCTCCTCCCACCTTCCGAGGCAAGCTCCCTATTCTCACACAGGTGAATATGAGTTTAGGGTTTAGGGAATATGGTGTATGTGTGAGGCTTGCTCTAGAAGCACATTAGCAATGGTCATGGATACTATGAAGTACTAGCTTTAAGAGGTATAGCAATACAAGGTTTAGGGGCGCTTTGCTTCGGGTACCTTTTACTAAGGATCCTAAACCCTCAACCTTAACCCCTAAACCTACCAGATCTGACTCTGCTGTGTCCGTACGGGCCTTCGGTTGTGTTCCTGCTCGGCTTCCTGGAACTCGACCCCTGCCTGACAGAGCCAGGTTTTTACAACAATCCGTAACAATATGCAATGTGGTAATCTCTATAATTCTTTATGACTCTATAGTAGACAATGGTAAACAACGTTGTTAAATGTTTGCCTGTAGAAGACCATGATAATGTTAGTTGCTTTGGAGTACTCCGAAGCATCAGGGGTCCTTCGTCATCACGGACTCCTGCTGCATCCAGCCCTTCTGGGCTTCTTCCGTCGGGGTGCTGAACTCGACCTGTCACACTGCTACGAAATAGTAGTAGTAGTAGTAGTAGTAGTAGTAGTAGTAGTAGTAGTACGTAGTGGTGGTAGTAGTAGTAGTAGTAGTACGTAGTGGTGGTAGTAGTAGTAGTAGTATGCTACGAACCTGTCATGCTTTTCCTTTGCATCAAGCGATTGAAGGCCTTCACGTCCTCGGGGAAGTCACTCCGATGGTCTTGTAGTCGATGCAAGAAACTGCGATGAAGATCAGAAACCTTAGCACCGACGGCTTGCGATTTAGGCTTCTGGGCCGTTGCTGGTCGACCGCCATCCCCAAATAAGCTGGGTGCCCGAGAAATCTGCAACTCACACCAATGGTTGTAGTGGTCGCCTGGCCACCACAGTTGCAACTACCCACACACCTACTTGTACCTATTCTCGCACGTGATAACCTCGCCTGCTTTGGGCAGTCCTGGACATTTCGCCGCTAGCGAGCGCAGGTCCTTGCATTAGATGGTGATCGCCTCTAGCTGTAGCAGCGCTTACGAGCATCTGCAAGGATACACAACAGATGGCTCCTCGCGAAATTGCTGCTCTTCATTCAAGAGGTCTTCGGCAAGCGCCTTACCCATGCAGACATTGCGACGACCCGTGTTCGGGATCTTCAAAAATGAAGCATGTTGCAATTTGCTGTACAGCCGAAGCAAACTCTGGTCTCCGTATAAAGGTAGCTGATTCGCAGATTCGGACGCTCAGCCCTAAGTCCTGAAGCCTGTAGGCCCTGTAGGCCCAGGCCCTCAACCATAGGCCTCTGAACCCAAGAGCTGCTTCGGACGGCGGAGTTCACCTCCCCCTCCCCAGCTCTACCCTCTATCCCAGTCAGAGACCTAGAATAGTGGACCGGATAATTATCGGATAATTTATCCCTGACAACCGCACTTTAGCATGGACATAAATTGCTAACTCAGCCAATGACGCCAGCAGCAGATTTGTAGGAGAGTGGGTCGGCTGAAGCCGATACTACCTCCAAAGGCACCAGCTGTGAACTGTCAGTACTTCGCACCTCAAACCTGTCCTGGCCTTCAAGTACTCGGCATCACGGCCCAACTCCAATCGGAGCCTGGGTCTTGTCTAGGCGGCCCGCTTGGAGATAGGAAGGGGTATGAAGCAAGAGAGACAAGGCAGAGACGTGTTGTTCTCATCTGACAGAAGCCGTACTTGCTCAACTGTCGAAGAGTCAATTGCCACGCTGACACTTGACGCGCCGCGACTTTATGTTTTACATGCACAGAATGCACATGGCAGCTTGCGTAGATGCCTTCATGGTCTAGCTGCTTCACCAAAGCGATGATTTTCTCCTTATTGCCAACACGGAGTCCGACGGAGCTGCCAGGCAGTGCAAAGGTGTAGGGTGCCAGCCGATTTCTCTTTGATGGTGCTTTGGTGTTGTGTACAGCGCATTTCTAGCTGCCTGCGGAACAGAAGTCGCGAGACGATGAAGGGTAAGGTGATGACAAGGCTTAAGCCCTAAGCCCTGTCTTTCTAGCGGCAGCACTGCCGACATCAAACAGGTAAACCGCCTGGAGCTCGTCCGGAACTCCTCGAGCTCAGCTTGCAGTTGCTGGACCTGACAGCAGTCGCGACAACCACAGATGGCATTGACCGATGCTACCTTGCCAGCCTCCTGAGGGACTCTCTCACACATCTGTTGCACCGGGCCTCCATTTTGGAGCTTTGCAGCTCATTCTCCTGCAATCAAAAACAACGGAACAGCATGTGGCTTCCAATTGGAATTGCTTTGCAACTTAGGCACCTTGGCTCTCAGAAGCTTGAACTCAACCAGCTGCTTCTCCTCCTTCCCGGGCCAGGTGATCTGCTTCAACGCTAAGCCGCTAAGCATCACGACTGCCGCCGGCACCATCACCACCAGCACGATTCGCAATATCGCTACACTGATTGCGATGATTGTCCTCCTCCTCCTCATCATCATCATCATCAGTCATCATCATAAATCAATCATCACGATGATCATCATCACCATTGCTACAAGGGTCACTACCATCACCAACATCAACATCAGCATCAACATTATCGTCGTCGTCCTCAGAATCGACATAAGCATCACCATGATACTGCCACTACCATTAGTATCATGATTATCATTCTTGCTGCCATTATGTTCATGGCCACCCTCATGTCGTGTTCGGCATCAGGTTCATTGTCGGCAAGTGATCGCCGTTGAATCGATAAATGTTGTCTTTCAAGACACGCTTACGCAAGTCAAGGTCCGGACCTCTGACTTCAACTTCTGCGCCTCTCATTCGGACAAGCGTGAGGTCTGCCTTGATTGGAAGACTCCTACGTGACATTGGCAGTTCTTGTGCCAGCACCTCAGCAAGATCTGCACGCAAGCGGCTCATTTCTCCGTGTCCAGCCTGCGTCAGGACATCAGCTTGCAACACGAAGTTAACAGCACTGTTGCGACACGGCTGACGTCCCGTCTCACGTTTTGCCTCAAGCTGATCCTGCAAAGCAGCAATCTGCCTCTGAGCCTGACAGGACGCAAAGTATAGGCTCGGTATATAATGAAACAATCATATATTAGTAAATATCAGTATACAACCGAATATCATCCATAATATAGTATACTATTCTATCAGTAGACAGGCTAATATTATGTATAATATAGTGATCCACTGCAGCCTCCTCCAGCTCCGGCCGGTCCTGAACCGCATGGACCTGCATCAGAATCAAGGGGCCTAGTAAGTCGGGCACAAGCCAGGACACCCCAAAGGCCCTCGAATGGAGCCCTTACGGTCCTTAATAGTGGGTATTCAGGGGCGTATTAGACGGTAGTTGGGGGGGGGTCCAGGAGTATGCTGTGACTGATCAATTTAGGGGTTTTTTGTTAACTCCTTATGTCCCTAAGGTCACGAGCCGTCTTCGAAAGACCAGGCAGGTCAGGAGAATCTAGCTTAATTTAGGGTTTTGGCTTATTGGGGTCATATGATGAGGTTGACCCGGATTCGGGTAGTGTTAAAATGTCGCTCTGCCCAAGCTTAGGATAGCGCCAGCTCCAAACGACCAGGAACAAAAAGATTTTACTGCCGCCATTTCAGCCGAATGTCAAGCATGGCTCATGCTCACAGACAGCGGCGTTTGTCCCGTTGTCGCTGTCATTAAACAGTTCCTGGGAAAGGAGGGACTCTTCTCACAGGGGGCGAAGGCCGTTCTCGGATTTCGCGGATGTTGTCCTGCAGGCGAAGAACTGATCAGCCCTAAAAAGAGTTTCCGAAAATGAGGGGTACATTATTCTGGGGTCCTTATAATCAGGATCCTACTATTTAAAGGTACGATATTAGGGTCCCTATTTCGGGAAACTCCCTTAGAGGCTCAGCCCCGTAGCAAAATGTTTCAAAGACAAAGGGGCTCCATTAGAGCTCCACAAAGCAACCCCTAATTTTAAAACCTCCAGTGTGACACCAAGTCGCTTTGGGGGTGATCCTGGCAGGGCTGACGGCCTCGCAGGCGTTTCTTTCTCAGGTGCAGTCTCTGCGCATGAAACATCAACTTTTCGCATCCCAGCCCAAAAGACCGCCTACAATCAGAACCCCACGCCGAAAGGCCTTGGATGCAGGACTCCGGCCCGCACCCAAAGCCAGAGTGTGCATGGTCGGTCGGACAGGCGTGCAGGGAGCGCTTGGAGGACTCTTCGCTGCGGAATTCCGCGGGCTCAGGCTCGCCGGCTCGGGGTCCTCCACCATACTGGGTATTAGAGTATTAGGTTATTAGGGTTTACGGTATTAGGGTTTAGGGATGTTTAGGGTATCAGGGTTTATAAGGCTTAGGGCTTGTAAGATGTAGGGTTTAGGGTACAGTGTTAGCAGGGTATACATGGTATACTACGTTAAAGGGTTTCGTCGGGTACCGGGTATAGTATACACATATAGAAGTACGCATTTGCAAGTACAGTGGAACTGGACGTGTACCTACAGATGGATATACAAAAGTCCGGCAAATAATCAACATGACAATGAGTGCATCATCAAGTAGGTCAACCAAGCGCAAAGAGAACTTCACTAAACTCATAGACAGGCTATGGACACACACAAAAGAATTTTCTACAAGCAGAGAGCCGAGCAAGTCGGCCTGCGCCGCTCGCAAAGGTGGCTCTTCCGCCGGCCCAGGCTCTGGCGTATCCAGGGCCTCGTTCCTCATAGAGATGCCGCTGGCTGCCAATATGCTTGGGACCTGGGGTTCCCAAAGCGCCAGCTTTGAGGATTGCAGCTCAGCAGTGATCTGGCTCCTTAAGGCCAGGTGTGCAGGCCGAGATTCTTGCATCGACCTTCGGCCCGCAAGTAGCTCCTCCATGGCCGACTCCAGCTGTGCAACTCCCAGATCCCTGGGCACGTCAGGGGCGGGGCTCGGCGTCATGCCCTTTGCGGCCTTTGCACGGGAGGATTTGATGTTGCTCAGGTGCTCGGAGACCCGATTGTATGCCTCTTGTGCACGCGCCAGGTGCGATGGCAGCAAGTGATCAGCTCCCGGCAGGTCGCTCCCGGCGGCTCCAGAAAGGTCGCTGGACACACTGCTTATAGCTGCGGACAACATGGCTCGCTGCACTTGGCCCGTGCTTCGAAGCTTTAGATTGACAAATCCACGTCGATGCGTAACGTTCTTGATCTTGCTTCTTGCGTGCCAGTGATGTTTGCCTTCTTTTTTCTGCTCGCTTGGTGGAGCCAAACTGTTGATGCGGGTCACGTACCCTAATTCAGGCCAGCCTGTAAACACCCTTGCTCTGAGCAACAGCAGTGACAAGACACCTGAAATCCTGAACCCTGTCCTCTGAAACTACCGCTGAGTCGAAGAATGCCTCGAGCACCTTCTCCACGATACACTGCAAGTCCGCTGCGCACATCGCTTCTGCCGGCCGACCTTCAGCATCGCACAAAAAGGACTCACCCTCCGACGGGCTGCTATTGCGGATGCTGAGGTTACTACACAAATGGGATACTATCACGGTATACTGGTACTGTACAGTGTACAGGTAACATGCACAGAGCCATCCTCCGAACTCACCGATCTGTGGAACAGCCTTCGCAGAGCGTCCGGTCGCTTGCAGAAGCCTCCTGCGCTGAGACATCACTCTTCGGATGCACATCCTGGATTCATCGACTCCCATTAACAGGCCCATTTAAGCAGGAAGTACTGTCCATACATGCCCATAGTTTGCGATTCTTCTTCTTCTTCTTCGGGACAGCTTCTTTTAGTTGTCCTGCACGCCCTGGCTCTCTCTTTCCTATCGACACAATTTCCTTCACTCCTTTTCGTAAGAAGGGTTCTGTGCAAACCCAAGTGACAACTTGGAGCACTTCGCAGATATTCATTGTCGGTCAGTCTCCGCCTCGCTGCCAAACACAGTGGCGAGGTGTGAAGCCTGACAGCGCAAACAGGAAAGCACTAGTCTTTCAGGGAACATGATGTTCCACATCTGAAAGGAATCTGAACAACATGAACCATCGTTCCTGCCACGTCTCCATGTACTGCCGAATGCTGGATGCGGTGGCCCCAACCTGCTCAGCCGTCAAAAAGGCATAAGTCTTGGCAACAAGCAAAGAGCAATGGACCGGTGCGCTGAATTCAGATCCCTTCCAAAAGGCCCTCAAGAGAACAGAGCTACAGGTAGCATTAAACTATGCTATACTGTATTAACTTTTTATACTACAGCATACTGCAGTATCATACAACAAGCCATGATTGGCTAATTTACAATAGTCGGATACCAGAGCTTCAAACAGAAGCCGTCTGAGCTCAGAGCGCTTGCACGCTCGGCTTCAAGATCTTTCTGCATTTCCCGCACCAGCTGCTCCAATCGGCAAACGTCCTGCAATTGACGTCGAATGGTTATATCAAGCTACTGAACATGCATTTTTGCGCGAGCTACTAAAGCATTGGTTTTTCGCACGAGTTACTATAACATGGATATTATTGAGGGTTACTGTAAGATGTAGCACACGTAGCATTGCTCAAGGAGCCTATAAGCTTTTGAAGCATGGTGCAAGGCAGGGAAATCTACACACCACGCAGGCAGCTGGCAAAACCGAGACGAAAGAAGCCTAGACTCTAAAGGGTTTTAGGGTTTAGAGTGTAGTTGCTTTGTTCTTTCGTCCTTGGCCGTCTCGGTTTCTTGACCTCATGGAGGGGACGAATAGAAGCGGTTTCGGTACCAAAACCTGCAAAACAATGCCCCATGCCCGAATTTGCAATCGTCCAGGCACCAGGCCGAAAAGCTCTTGCATCTCAGATCGAAAATGCTGCGAAAGAGCCTGCAGAGTCTAGGTTGGTCTTGCTGAAGCCGCTGACGGGTAGCACTTGCCTCGAAGCGCTTCAGCATTTGTCTTTGAACGTTCGCCTTCTCCGAATCCTCGGTGAACCAATGGTCCAATGGTGGCACCGACAGAGAGCCCAATTGCAGCTAAGCTGGGCACGATGTCCTCATCCTCATGGAGTGGCCTTCTGCCAGATGCTTTGGCTGGGCTCATGGTGCAGAGACATGGCACATCACTTCTTACCGAGACCATTGCACATCCGATGGAGCTTCCACCGGCAGATCAGCATTGTGACCGTGCCCATCCGCGGGGCTCTCCTAGCATCCAGCGCATGTCTGTTATGTTCTTTTCCACCGCATGCCAGCCGTGGACGCAGTCTCACTGTGCAGGAGAGGCGCCGCCATTTTGGCAGAGTGCACGGCGGAGGAAAAACGTGCTGCAGACTGAAAGACAAGTTGTTCGCTACATGACAAGGGTGGGGGTATGGCAGACAGACAGCTCATCATGTGCAAGAGCTTTTTTTTCTCATCCAGCAAGAACGTAAGGCAAGCCGTCTCTTCTGCGGTGACGTGCCACGAGCTTCTACACTCGTCCGGCACTGCTTGTTGCAGCAGTCTGCCTTCTTCTACTGCTTAGCGACTTCACGCGGAACCGCAGGAGTTCTGCCCAGCCCCGCAGGACAGTGGGCTTGGAGTGCTGGTGCTGGCTCTACTCCGCTGGGACCAATCTGGCCAATGCTTCTAGTCATTGCATCTCACTGGAAGGTGGATCACGGCCTGCACGCCCCTGTCGAGCAACAAAGAGACACTACTGGCATCACAGAGGCAAGTGTGCGACGGGCTCTTCAACTCGCAAACTCTCTGATGCTACATCCTTCTCAGATTCTGAATTCCACCCTCCTGGTCGTGGCCAGCCCCGTGGCAAAGCGATCCACTCTAGGGATGCGCGTCTGCCCGCTTACTGCCACCCGAGCTCGGTGGACCCGTTTCAACCCATACCGCCCTGTTAGCGATTTGCAACTCCACGCATCCTAAACTATCCCGAAAGATAGGTCTCTTTCAACTCATCCTGCTACTGTACTTGATCAAATTTCAATCTTGCACCATATTCCAACATCTCTGCTCGGGGCGCCTTTGTGCAGTTCCAGGCAAGGCCTAGCCCGAGCAGCCCAGCCTGACATGGCATGTCTGGCGATGATCCCAAGCAGTGGTACATGAAGTTATAAAGAGTAGGTGCAGTGAGGAATCACAGTGGCGATGACACTAGCTAGTAACAGCTAGTACTAGCTAGCACTAGCAAGCAGCTAGCAATTAGTAGTAGCAGTAACAGTAACAGTAACAGCAACAGCAACAGTAACAGCAACAGCAACAGCAACAGCAACAGCAACAGCAACAGTAACAGTAACAGTAACAGTAACAGTAACAGTAACACTCACTCACAGGCTCTGAGGCGTCCACACTGTCCATGTCTTGCAGTGACACCGTAGAGACAACGCTACACTCATACCTCCGCTACAGCGGGCGCCTCATGCAGAGGCGATCTGCGGGCCTTGTGGCCCGGCTCAAGATCTAGCCGANACACCGTAGAGACAACGCTACACTCATACCTCCGCTACAGCGGGCGCCTCATGCAGAGGCGATCTGCGGGCCTTGTGGCCCGGCTCAAGATCTAGCCGAAGCACAAAGGCACAAGACCAGAGTGGCCCGACTAGACACACAGAGCACCCAATTGCTCTGTGCCCAAAAAAGGCCCCAGAAAAGTTACAGGACATCTGCGTTCACAGGCCCCTCACTTGGGCTCCCTTCGGCGGCGCGCC
>BGNK01005769.1:1326-34512 GCA_003297005.1 Symbiodinium sp. clade A Y106
GGGCGGAATTCTTCGTTTCACAATAGTTTCCAGTACACATCGCTGCCAGGATGCAACAAATACGACGATTTGGGGACGGAAACCCTCCAACTTCGCAGTTTTCAGCACACATAGCTGCCGGAATGCTACAAAACACTAGACTTCGGCGTTCGTCCACCTTTTGCAATGCTTTTCACTGCCAAAAAACATCCATCCCGTCCCAAACCAGCAACTCCAAACCGCGAGTTCCCTACACCTGTCGTCGGAAAATTGAATCGCATCCTTTTTGGCTTGCGCCTCGCGTGGTGCTTGCTTTGGCCACATTTCACCATGCTTCTCACTGCCAAANGCCAACAACTCCAAACCACGAGTTCCCTACACCTGTCGTCGGAAAATTGAATCGCATCCTTTTGGCTTGTTCTTTGCGTGGTGCTTGCTTTGCTGCACGTTTCACCATGCTTTTGGCTGTAAAAAGCATCCGCCTGGAAGCAGAGACTTAGAGTCCGTACTGCAGCTCAGGATTTTGTTGGAGGCTTTCTCTGCTGGCAAGAGCTGGCCTCGAACAGAGCTCCGAAGCCATTCAGGCTCGGCACGGCGCTGGAGCATGACCACGAACTGCTGTGCAAGCATGCTTGGAACTTTAGAACTCGCAATGTTGTAACTGAAGATGCACAGACGGATACGGCCGTTCATGCTTGACATCTGCTAGACACGCGGACAATACCACGCCTTTGCATCCTGACGCTCCTGTCGCAGGCGGGCCACCACGGGGACAAAGTCTCGGAAGGACATTCATTTAGGAAGGATGTTCTACACTCCTGCGGCAACTCCACTCTTTGAGGGGGAGAAACAGGAGGTGCTTCCACGTCGTTGCAACACTTGGGCCATAAGAGCGCTCGAATTGCGGAGCCAATTCCGGAAGCTGTTCTCTAGGATGCCTGGAAGGGCCTCCTCAGTTCTAATGGAAAATGCGCACTGCGCCACAGCGGGAGACACAGAACAGAACAGTGCTAAGCATTTTACAGTAGCACGGCGCGCAATCGTAACGTGCTTTAGGCGCGTTATGATCGTTTTTGCTGGCATTATTTGCAAGGGAAAACTCAAAATCGCAACGTGCTGCGCGCGTCCCAAAACCAAGGGAGTTCCAGCTTAATGAAAAACAACAAGTGCACGACAAAAAGCTCTTGCAAAATTGAAAACGTGCAGATCGTAACATGTTGTTCCTTGAAGCCCCTTGAAGGTGTGGCTTTCTGTTCCTTTGGTGTTGGTGCTTGCGTTTTGTTCCCTTGCCTTCTTCTTGTCTCTTGTATTTTCCTCGAACCCCCCATAAAAGTGATTTCGTGTGGCCTTTGATGAAAGCCAGAACACCCAGTGAGCACTTGGAACCTCGCATCCTGGTGGGAACCAACCCCCTGCCGTCCGTGGCAAGCAGAGGTTTTCTGCTTCTTCTTTTGGTGATTGCGTTTCGTTTGATTTTGTTCTTTTTTCGTTTCAGTTTGCTCTTATTTTCTTTCCGTCGCAGAACCTTCCATAACGCGACGTCGTGTGAAAACCCTCGCAGAGCGCTCTGCGATTTCGTGTGATGTCTTTTTCTTTTTGTTTGGTGATTGCGTTTTGTTTGAGTTCAGCCCCCTTGAGGTCCCCCTTCAAGCCTCCCTTAAGCCCCCCTTCAAGCCCCCTTGAAGCCTTCCCCCTCTTCAAAGCCCCCCTTCAAGCCTCCCTTAAGCCCTCGAAGAGAATAGACTTAAAGCTGTCTCAAAGAAGTGCGGTTTGCCCACGCAGCTTCGGACTGAGTAACGAGATTGATGGGTGGTCTTTTTTTCACACCCATTGACAAGAGAAACTACTGGAACCGCTTTCTGGGCAGCTTTCTTGGTCACCATTTTACGGGCCGCGCTGTGGGCCGAGTTTTGAGCCACAGAAACTCCACATTTCGGGAACCACAATGTCGGTCCCACCATTTAGATCACTTGTTGGCGCCCTTGTTCAAGTTCCGGTTTCAGAGTCACTCTGCGGACCCCAAAATTGGACCCATGCACAAGCTGGCTCGGTGTCTGGAATCTGGACCTGCAAACGCAGAGAAGAGCCTGGACCACCGGGTCCCACCGAGCCCAATTTTGGGTCCCACTGTGGAGAAGAGCTCGGACCACCGGGTCCCAAGAACGTACCAGGACACGTGCAAGGCTGGTGTTTTGAGGACACGATTTTGAGTCCAGAAAATGCTCATGCTTCGGCTTCAACAGAGTGCCTCCATAGTAATGTTTGTAGAACAGAGTTGAAGTTGTCCGGAGGATGCGCCGAAATGCTTCATATGGAAGTTCGCCCCATCTTTCGCCCGAAGGGGCATCAGAAACGCAGAAGTGCCATGTCGAAAGTCATCCCGAGCGGGATGAGTCACCGTGTTTTACCCCGTGAGGTTTTGCCAACAAAGACAAAACAGCGTTCGAGTGATCCTCCTTTCATGTTGCTTCGTTGTGTTTGCTTGCGAATTTGTAAGGCCTTGGAAGCTGCCTAGCAGGCCCCATTTCACCTTTATATATGTCGAGATATTATGAGTTGATTGAAGATCTATTTGTGAAGAAGATTATATTGGAACATGAAGTCAATTTGGTTATAAAAATTGCATCAAGCTTAGCAGCCCGAAGGGTTGGAAACATCGTGACATCGAAGCAGAAGACGAACCAGTTCGTTACAATGCAGTGCGGCGCATGGCTATTTTGGTGGACATCAACGATTGTGACATAGCAGCATCTGCAGCACCAACTAAGATGGGTTTTGCAAACACAAACCAAAGAACACGGGATGGCCATGGCCCCCGTCTGCATTGAAGGTTCGGAGGACTGGGCGAGGGAGGAGGTCGACATTTGACGTGAACGACGTGAAGTGCCAACACAGGGCTTTAGGAGGTCTCAATCGTTTGAAAGGCGGCAAGGTCTGCGAGATTGGAAAAGAATCTACGACCGGCTAGCGGCATTTTCAACTAGGACCTTAGACTCCGTACACCGAGATTCAATGTGAATTTTAACAAAGTGTATTTTTTTTAAACTTCGTGACTGCACCGAGCCACGGGCTGCAAGGACCGTGGCCAACGCACGCTGGCAACCCGCGACATTGGCGAGGGTGAGGCAGCATGTCTCAGCATGAACATGGCTGTTGTATGATGTGAGGCTCACTCATTTACATTGGTGGGACTGCTGGTCCGGTTAGCCTGGGAGCAATGCTTTTAGCGTTGTGGCCAGCAAGATTTTGACCCTCGCTGGTTATGCGCTGGATTTGCTTAGCTCTCCACCTCAGCAAACTCACATCAGGTCTTGAGCGCCAGTGAGAAGCTCAATTTCGATGGTGCGAGCGTAGCTCTCGGCTGAGGTAATCTTGCAAGAGTCGCCTTTGGCACTGCTTGTTCCGTCCCGAGAGCTGCCCTGGGCCCAGGCACAGAAGCGGTTTTCCGGGCACTAAATTCGGTTCAATCGTTGGAAGCCCAAACTCGCAGAGCTCTGATTGATCAGAGCTCCTGGTGCAACTGTGTTTGTTGACGTGCAGTGGTCATCTTCAAGGGGTCATACTGCCCGTCGGACATACGAAAGATTCGAGCACTCGATTTTGAAAGGTCTTGTAGAAAAGTTACAGTAGCAAACGTGCGACAAGAGATGTCTGCTTGGAAAGCATAACTTTGCCCTGCCCTGCACCCTTGCAGACACTTCGCTCCGCGCTGAGGGCGCTCAGTGAGGTGGGGCCCGTGGAACCGATGTGCAAAGCATTTGCAGTACAGGTTTTGAAGCTGAACATGAATGTACAGTTCAGAGCTTCGTCACAGATTGTGCTGAACCTGGTCATGAGCATGTCGACAGCCAGGATTGTGCATGGCAGCACAGGACTCGGAAGACTTGACAGCAGAAGCTCGACACTGTTGCAATTGCACACGTGCGTTGTGAAGTAGGTGTGTTACAGTATCACTTTTGATGCGTATTTCGTCCCCTGGCAATTTTTTCATTGCTTGCGTTGTATCACATCCAGCCTGTCATCTACTGCTGCTAGCCACTTCCAGGTGCCGGCACATTCTTTCCCTGATTTGGTGAATCTTGGGTACGTACAAGTACAAGCTTACGTGGTTCGTCTGCGCACTGCCACTTTTCCTTAGACACTTTTTGCTTCAATTTGTGTTTGTCGCGCCGACTGTTGTCTTCGTTTTTTGCTACCAGAGCACGCCCAGCTTGTATGTAGGCTGTCAATGTACACCCGATCTGTGCATGCACGCAGTTGATGACAGTAAATGTCTATGGTTAGATTCCTACATGCATGCACACAAGGCTCACGCGCACGAGTGCAGATTGAGAAAAGCAACAACACGGTGGCCTGCTCTGCACAAGAAGTTCCGAATCTGCAAACCACCAAGCGTGAACACGCCAGCAGAGTTTGCCAGCAGCCAAGATTCGCACTCGTGCAATAGCTTGAGATTTTTGATTTTCTGACACCTGCCAGCGTGTTCATCTCATCTCTCACTCGTTTCTTGCTCGCGAGAGGCTGAATCTTTTAGTGCAGCCTCTGCAGCATTTTGTGTTGGCTTGCTGTGGTTCTTGCATGGCCTCTTCAAGGCCCCCGAAGTGTGGAGTCCCGGCGGTGAGCATTTCTCCAAAATGAGAGTCGTCTGAGGTTCTGCCTGGCAGCAGGAGCCCAAGCAGAGCTGACGTGGCCTTTTTTGAGATGGTAGCCCCGAGCCGTAGATGCAGGTCCTCCAGCGTCTGTGTGTCTAGCTTTGTGCTGCGATAAACACGAAACACGTCCCACCTTGGGCCTCTTCAGACTTCAGCGAAGAGTCGAAGTGCTCTTTTGAGTCGCTGAGGTCCATTGCCTCACCGAGGAGGTGGGAACCGCAAAAGCATCGTCTCTTCATTATCCCTCTGACGGGGCTCACCGGCTAGAAGGGAACTTGCAGTGCACGAGCCGCTGAGCTTCTGCGAGTTTTCATAGCGTAGCACAGCGGCAGTGGCCTTTGGGACATGAGCACTTTCTCGGCAGTGGCATCGGAACGTACGGGGTTCTTGGGACTCTTTACTTTCACATCGAACAGTGCTCCCACCACTGGGAGCTGAATCGGATTGTGATCCTGGATGCGAAGAACCTAGCCACCTTAAGAAAACCCGCTTCCGGTACCCTGCACACGTGACCGCCTTGGAAGGAGTTCCCGCAGTCGCGTCGGCCGGAGGCGAGTGAGAACTAGGGCCTCTGCTTCTGTGAGCTGTTCTGAGCTCTGTTGAGCTAGAACTAGGTTCCACTGCCCTTTGGGACCGGATGCATTTTCAGAGGGACTGCCTCGTGAAAGACTTCGGATCGACATCGTACCATTCAGCCTTGACCGCCATGTCAAATCGGGGGCTGACAGAGTCTCTTTGCCATCCTAATTCTTTTGGTGAGGTACGACATGCGCCAACGCATTGGAGCTCGCTGCACAGGGATGCTGTATGCATTC
Organism: Symbiodinium sp. clade A Y106; assembly: GCA_003297005.1. NCBI lineage: Eukaryota > Dinophyceae > Suessiales > Symbiodiniaceae > Symbiodinium > Symbiodinium sp. clade A. The sequence continues at coordinate 6,773 of BGNK01005769.1, forward strand.
AGCAATCTGGGTACCCTGATGCAGGATGCCTTAAAGGGGAACACGCTCCCATGTAGAAGTTGGCCGCATGAGCCTCTGTGATGCCACCTTGGTGCAGGGTCTCCATCCACTTTCGGCGCCTGCATGCCAGAAGCTTCAGGAGCCTCAGCCTCTCCCTGAAACTGGGGGTTAATTGACAGGAGCAATTCGACACCTCAAGAGTTTGCCGATGCCTGCGGTGAAATTCTGGGGCATGGAGTTTCATATACGCGTCTCTAGCCACCAGCTGGTTTGACCCGTGCTTGTACGTGGACCACGCGGACCAGAATGCCTTTGATGTGGCCGTTCTTCCTCAAGAATACCTCGAGACTCTGCAGACGGGACCATGAGCCCCCGAACCGCCACCATTGCCAGGCATTGCCAGGTTGTCAGAAAGCGCGCCCCCCTTTCGGGTTTAGTGTGCAAAAATCTGGTACAAAAAGCACGACGCAAGATCTGACGCACTGTACCCATGTAATAGGCACAAGAAGACAAGCTCAACCAATTCGGGACCCCTCCGCTCTGGTCCGCTCTGAGAGTCGGAAACGGCTTGCCACTGGATCAGTCCTGGTGTCTTTCGCGTGATTTCGCGTGGTGCAGCCTCCACGATGGCCCCTAGAGCCGGATTACGATTGGTGTGACTGGCCATTCTCAGAACGACATCCGTCGTGTGGACTCCTGCAGCGTCGCGTCGACCTCTCAGGTCAGTTTCTATGCCCTCCCCGACATTCGCGAGGTCCAGCCAAGCGAACCGGATGCTGCCCGGTCTGCTTTAGTAGCCTCCGGTAATTGTTTACCACGTGTGGAACTGGTTGCTCGTGTGCCGTGTGCTTGTTGCGTATTGGGCGAAGGTGCTGGCGGTTCAGGCTTTGGGGTGAGCTGATTGTGTGTAGCAGCGCCGGTGTTGTCGTGTGACCTGACATGATCGATACTTCTGGATTCCTGCTGCTTCAGCGTCTCTGGCTTTCGTCATGACGTTTTCTCCGTGCCCAGGAGGAGGAAGCAATCCTCGCAAGTGAGCTCTCCACAGAAAGCCCCGGCAGCTTGAGCAAAAATTGAAGGGTTTCGACAGGGTCTCGGACATCGCAGCAGAGTAAGGAGATCGCAATCGTCAGGATAAAAACCTACTCGTTTCAAGATGTGGCTGGAAAGCCTAGGCAGTGATCAAGTCTGCTTGGGTATTCAGCTTCCCTTTTTTCATTTATGAAGCTCCTGCGAGGTGGTGTGTTAGGAGCTTGCTTGGCTGCGCTGCAAGCAGCTCCATCTGGGAGTGCTGCAAGCTGATGCGAGGATCTTTCCAGGGCTCCCAAGGCAAATCCTCACTTGGCATCCCCTGCAAGATCCAGCAAGACCATAGGGCCAGCTCTAGGCGTGGTGATTCCAGTGCACACACCGCTGACATCCCTGCAGCTTGGCCAAAGATTAGAAAAGTTGCGGCACGGAGCCTAGTTGGGAGCAAGCCAGCTACGGCTCTCATGGTGCATATATCATTCAGCACTGTTAACTGAGGCCATCAGCTGCCGCGAGCCCTCAGGCCACGTCGGGCTCGGGGCCACGGGACAAAGGGACGAAGTTCGGGACTGCGGGATGCTTCGGCGGTTCAGAGCCGCCCCTCGAAAGCAACGAGCAAGGAGAGCGCAAGCTTTCTTTACGACTTTACGGCAGGCTGGGCCCTCGCAGAAGTCCTTGCCCTCCGTGTCCTCGACCTCCGGCTACTCTGGACGAGACTTGCCTGGGGCAGCGTCGGCTGCCTCTGCAGTCTCAGGGGCGTCCTCAGTGGCTCGGAGGCAGTTGACGCACGCCTTTGAACCCATTGGAACCCGAAGGCTATCACCAAAACCCAAGCTTGCATTATCTGAGGTCATGTCACCTCTATCAGAGGTTTCCGTGGAGATGATGATGCGTGGCCCATCAATCGTGTGTTTTCCTGTGTTTTCCTGTGTGCAGCACTCTGTGCATGTTTTATTTTTGTTGTGACATGCCGAGCACTTGCTTTTCTTGAAGGTCGCTTGGAACCTCAAGATACCATCACTGCGACTCAAGGAATGCTGAACACGTTCCCCCTAGCTTCCCTTGCCTTTCCGCCTATAAGGACGTCAGACGCTACAAACAAGTCGGCGATCTTCCCACGCACCTGGGCTCGGAAAGTGTCAGTGATTTGAGAAGTCGCGCGCCAGCGCTCAGGGCTTCCCAGCTCGTTCGAGGCAAATTGCCGGACAGGGCGGTGCAGCCAGACGCAGTTCCGGAGAGAAGGTTCGGGCTCGGGCTCGCAGCGGCTCGCAGTTGTGCTTTCTTGCGAAGATCCGACGAATTTGGAGGAATCCGAAGCTGACGAAAGCCTTCCAGTCGCTGCTCGACGCACTGGCGCCTCGGCGATTCCGAGCCGAAAGCTGGGACCCTCCCAGCCGCTCCCCGCGCCGCTCCCCGCGCCGCTCCGCCGCTCAGGTGCAGCAGCATGTCACTGAGCTTCGAGCCACTCGGTGCCCGACCTGTGAGCTCATCATACTCACACTTGGAAGATTTTGGAAGTCGAAGTGAAGGCGGAAGCGGAAGGTCCTTGATTTCTTCTGCCTCATATAGGCTCACATAGGCGCAAGAGAACTCCTCATTGCTTGGAAACGGAAGCAATGTCCGAAGGCTGTGTTGCATCAACACATTGACTTTGGCATGTCGAATTTGAACAAAAGCTTTGAAAATCTCTACTGTGCAGAAGTGTGGCTTTTGTATCTCACAAGATGCAAATGCACCTCGAACCGACGGATATCCTCCAGCCACGACTGCCCAGGACACGGAGCGCAGTGCGAAGCGCATTCGTCGCTCCATGGACAATGCCGATGCTGCGAGAAATCTGCAGAAGCCTCTTGGACTCTCTATGACTGTCCTTTGGCTGTTTAGTACAGGAGTGAAAACTGAGACGGCCAGCCTACACGAATCCCTCTCGCTTCTGAAATCCGAGCAGCAAGGAACCTCCAGCATTCCCGGTCCACGCCCACGCAGATGACCAATTGCTCGCCGAACGGAGTTGTCACTCCAGGCTGCAATGCGGCTGCATCTTGTGCTCCGGACAGAAGGGATGTCTCGGTGGAGTTAGCTCCATGGGCAGGCAGCGAGGTCGGGACGATGTCGCACGAGCCGGCGAAGCTGAAACTTGGGATCCTTGGCAGGATCTCCTTTTTGCTTCTGAGCATGCCGGGCCAGCTTTTGTGGTGATGGGAGCAGGATACTGTACAGTAGGTGTTTTGCAGGGCTTTGCTTGGCTGCTTGGCCATCTCGTCTTCACAGTGCATCACAGCGCTACGGGTCGCCAGCTGGCGGCGCGAGCGCAGACAACGTGCGCCTGCGAGCGCGTCCGTCCGAGGCGAGGCTCCACGACGTCGCAGCAGCCGCTCGGAGCCGCGGAGAGCAGAGACGGAAGAGAGACCACCGGCCAGAGGAGTGGAGGAGGTGGCTCCCGGCCGGCTCTGCAATGTTCTCGCAAGCTGAGGCTTCTCTGTCGGCAGCGACAAGGCATGCCCGAGGTCAACGCCGACAAGGCAAGGCGGAGCATCTGTGGCACTTGAAGGCTTTCTGAGACAGAATGACGGACGGACATTGCCTACCTGCAGGTCCTCGAGGCTTTCGCCGTAAACTCGGCGCCCTCGCAGAAATCTGCCGCTTCTGTGGACCGAGAGCTCCTGGAGATGCTGGAAGCTCCCCTGGCATCGAGAGCTCCTGGGGCTGGGTTTGTGGGTATAGCCGTAGCCGCCGTAGCCAAGCGAAGTCTCCATAAACGACCTGTAGCTTGGTGCCTCCACTCGCATGGGCTGCACCATTCAGCGCTCCAGCAGACGGCGACACAAAGGACTCCGCTGATGTGGTGGAGCCAGGCAATCGTCAGCAGACGTCTGCCACGCTCCTTGGCCCTTCTTGGCCTGTGACATCTTGTGGGGCGTTCTCGGGCTTCTTTGTTCAAGCCGCAAGCCGCACGATACCTACACTTGCTGTTGTGGCCGGATCGAACTCGAGCAGGAGAGGTGGTGATAGCAGTAAGTAGTGGTAGCGCGTCTCGCCCGTGGCATCATCCTTGCTATGAATTTGCGCCGCTCGTTTTAATTTGAGAGATCCGGAAGCTTCCCAGCTCCCTGACTCCGAGGTTTGGCTTCTTCTCGGAGCCGCGGCTGGCACGGAAATGACGGTAGGCAGTTCCTTGCAGTTCTTTGCTGTTGCATGTGCATCACTGCAGTCCCCAGCTGCAAGTCAGACTGCAGCAGGGCAGTAACGAGCACAGTGGGAAGAGTCCACGTCCTTGCCGCGCGTGCTTCTCTGCAGTCTGTCGTCTCAGCTGAGGAGACGGAATCCAACCTTCTGAAGCGATGGACGAGCCTTAGCACCCGGCAGAAGCTTCCCGCCTGTTTCGGGGAGGTTGCTATCCGCTTGAGATGAAGTTCATCTCCTTCTAAGTTCTGCTGTTGCATGGGCTGGACGTGTTGCAAGCACCAGTGCTCTCGGCAGCGAAGATTGAAGCAGAGGTTGTTGCAAGCATCTGCGTGTCAGCTCCCCCAGGCACTAAGCCTAGCCTTCATTGTTTTGAAGAGACTGCGACCCTCTAGGCTGAAAGCCTGGCTCCAATCGAACAGCTTCGAGATGCTCTGCAAATTACGAAGGGGCAAAGAGGCCCAGGCTTGGTAAGTCTTGGTGGGACTTGGGACAGGTTCTGGGGTTGGTGATAGCTGGGGTGTGGGGCCTTCGGCGATTTCGAACTCTTCGGCCTTGACTTTAGGATATACCATGGAGAGGCCGGCTGGATGCCTGGCACATGTTGGAAGCTCGTGCAGCCGAGGATTCTGATCTCCTGCGCGTTGTGCATCAACGTGCTGCTGGGAGTGGGGGGGGTTCATTGCTCCTTCAGCTCAAAACTTCATAAACATGTGAGACCTGAGAGTGTTTGGCAGAAGTGAGGATGGGTAGGTTTTCAAGTTCGGGAATGCTTTACTCTCCTGTGTCTTTAGGGGTGTGGGTGTGGAGGATGAAGCTGGTTCGCTGTGCTTTCGAATGATGTTGCCGGATCAAGCAAGTGCCGAACAGGTGCTGTGGATGGCTTTCGAGCTCCAGGCACCCGGACCCGGGGCACTTCTAGTTTGAGAATCCACTTCGGAGATGTGCGGAGTCAGCGATGGCCTCCGATGGCCTCCGCTTGAGCTAGGTGTGCTTGGACCAGTTAAGTTGCGATATATGGTTTCCTTTCACAGAATCCTTGAGAATCAGAAGTAGATCTAAACTACTAGCCCTATAAACCTCTAGAAGCCACACTCCTCAACCCGAAACCACCATGCAACAGCTATCCCTCAACCCCTAACCCCCCCTGTAGGGCTCAGCCCTGACGCTCAGCGTCTGTGAGGTCCACGGCTCCATGGCGGGCTTCGAGATCGGCGTCTTCCCGACGCCCATGATGCCCAAGGACCGCGAAAGCGCTTGGCCGCAGAGACCGAACACCGCGGCCGCTCCCGTTCGCCCCCTCGCGAGGACACCTGGCCGACCTGGGAAGCCGCTCGGCCTTCGGAAGAGCCGCGCTAAGCCCCGGCGACCCCGCTCAGGGGGAGCCGAGAAGGGCAGTTTAAGCTCCCTTTTTGGCGCGTCTGTTGCTGGCATTGTGCCGAAACAAGCAGCAAAAGGGATGACTCCTCCTCTTCCTTTTCGCTGGAATCAGTTCACGGCCCATGTTTACTCCTAGAGGCTTGGCTCCTCGTCGGCGACATGATCTTTGCAGGAGCGGGGATCACGTGAATCTGTGGTCTTGGCCTGCATGCGGCATGCGGTCGTCTGCCACGGGCCGCTTCTTGAGCTTGTCCTTAGGTCGCCTAACACACATGCGGATAAATTCTCACGAGAACTCCAGTCGTACAGGTCGAGTCCAGGTATGCTGTGGCCCTTCTTCCGGTCCGGAGCTCCGAACTTCGACAATCCTGGCCGTTTCGAAAGTGTTATAAATTGGTAGAGCAAAGCCTGCACTGAGCCCGCAACAATCCTTACCTCCCGTCCCGAGTCCCGTGGCCTCCTAAACCCGCTTTCTGGGAGGCTTTTTCGCCCTGGACGTCGTGGTGCGCGTGCTTGTTTTGGGCCTGCGGCTCGACGACTCGAGTCTCTTCGGGGTGGAAGCAGGGACAAGGCGGACAAGAGTGGTCAAGGAAAGTGGCGGTGGGCAGCAAGAAACGAAGGCTGTAGACTGAGAAGCCGATTTCTCGGACCCGCTTCGCAATCTGTTTGAGCAGAACTGCTGCGGCCCCAGATGTGTTGGTCGATTCGCTTCGAGTCGTACTTGACTCGCGGTACGGCCAGAAGTTACAAGTCGGCGCACGGGGGTCCGATCGCTTGCAATTGCGTCGGAGCTGAAAGCCGCTCTTTTGCCGGCCTGGGGGTCTTGCTGGCAGAGCTGAGGACGTTTTGGAAGAGCTGGATGAACTACATCGACGTCATCGCAGCCTGGCATAGGACCGGCGCTTCAAGTTACGGATGCGAAATGGGCCTGAAAGGGTGGGCTCAGTGGGCTCCGGCTCTACTTAGGTCCACTGAAAGGGAGCGTCCCCGAGACGCCGCACGGCCGCTTAGGTGAGCGCGATTTCGATGATGGAGCTCACGGCCACCTTCTACACACTCCCCGTGAACCCAGCGCCGCGGCTTAAGCCGAGAGCCCCTCTCCCGCTCGGGTCCCGCTCGAACCCTTGCAAGTGGCAAGTGCCCACTTAGACTTTCATTCGGAAGAAGCGAAGAAGAGTATAGGAGAGTGTTTCGGAGCATTGGGAACGGAGCTCACAACGAGCTCATGCCCCGCTCGGCATTAGGATGCCAGCGACGCAGCTCAGCCGAGATCCTCTTCCGGCTTCTTCGCATGGGCAAGCTCACCAGGGCCATCCGAGTGGTGTCAATGACCAGTGTGTTGGCCCTTCGGCATCGCATTCGCAGTCTTTTCAGATGCAGGAGCCGCCGTCAGCCTTCGTCTCCCGTGAAGTCGCTTGCTGAGGCATCCCTGCAGCTCTTGATCAAGTGCTTGGCTGCGAGCAGGGACATGTTTCCTGGCGACGGCAAGGCTAAGGGCTCTCTTCTAAGGCCTCTGACTTGTTTGTTGAGGGCCGTTGAAAGCTGATGTCATCTGACTTTAAGTGACTTTGACAGATGAGAAGCAGCACAACGCGCAGAAAAAAAACAGTACCTGTGCATGCAAAGGCATGTGCGGCATGTGTATGAAGCTTCGAACAGTGCTTGTTTGCAACGTTGCCGAGGCTCTTTTGGAGCTTTTGCCTGCTCACTTTCGTTCAGCAACTGGGCTGAGTAAACCAGGTCTTGGAAGGGTAAGGGTTTCGATGAACAGATGCTGCTCCTGCTGTGTGAGCTCCTGGCTTATTGAGCCCGCGTTCCTCTAGCGTTTTCTCAAAGATGTGTGGCTTGAACGAGCTCGAGGAGATTGAGAACGACACGCAGCTTTCGGTGTGAGCTGGTCTTAGGAAGATGTAGATGCTCTCACTTCTCAAAACCCCCCGAACGAACAGCACAGCAGCGGCTCCAAAGGCTGAGCATTTGGCAGACTTCGAGTTCCTTGTGTCACTGCTCTAAGGTGCGTCGCTGGCATGGTCGTGAGCACCCTCTGCTGGGAGCCTTGGATGAACTCCCTTGGGCCCGGCAGGCCGCTTGCGGCCTGCGAGCGGCTTAGGGTTTAGGGTTGAAAGCCTGTGGCCTGCTACTAGCAGCTACTTGTAGCAGCTTCCGCCGCAGTTCTCTTTTTTGCTTTTTCAGGAATACCTGCGCGACGAGAACTTCGATGCCCAGCTCAGGGAAGACGTCTTTCGCTACTACGGCCGGATGCCCAGGTTTGTATGGAGCCCTCCTCGACTGAACTACCCAGCTTGGGTTAAGGGGGCCAACACGACCAGAACGACAGTACTGCATCGTGCCAGTGAGATTGCACGCAACAAGCGCGCATGCGCAACGGCAATAGCACAGCCAAGAGCAACTCGAGTAACCACAGCATCAATCAGAGTAACAGCAGCAAGACATTAGCAGCATCTAGCAGCACCAATAGCGCCAGTCAGAAACGCGTAAGGACGGTATCAGCTAGACAAAGCAATAGCATTGGCAAGTGCACGACTGCTTTTGAGCCTTCTTTTTGATCCTGATGGCCAGGCACCTTTAGCCGGACCTTCCTCTCCATGTGCCTTGGATTCCTTGGATCATTCCTGAAGTCAAAGACTTCGAGCTGCTAGTACTCCCAAAATCCGTGCAGAACTGCCTTCGCCGCAAATGCACCTCATGAGCTCCAGACGCTTTTTCGTTGTGGAGCTGATCGAATGCGAAGGTTTGAAATTCTCTTTGCAAACTGGAGCCCGCCCTGTCGCGTGCTGGTGGAGCATGTCCCGAGCTCGGAGAGAGGGAAAATGGGATAGTTGCAGTGCTTAAGTTTTAGGGAGGTTGCCCAAGGACTTCAGCAAGGCTGGGTTCAGTCTGGAGTATGGAGAATGACATTACACAATGTCAGCCAGCGGCCGGGCAGTTGCGGCCTAAGCGTTTCCGCAGATGCTGGACGGGGCTTGTGTGCGGTCTTGGTCGGGGTTGTGTGCGACGTTTGGTTACATGCATGAGCGACCAGAAACGAAAGAGATGGCTTCTGGCACTTCAGAGTGACGGCAGGTCAGTGAGTGGTTCTCAATCTTCTTCCTCTTGTATCGATGCGTTCTCGGCTTTGCGGCACCTTGTCTGAAGTCTCATGCTATGTCTGGGCTCCGAGGGAGCCTGGCTTCGCCGAAATTGGGACTGAAGTCGACGTATGCCGACCCAGCAGGGCCCGGAACAGGGAAGCCTTGGCACATAGCAAGGAGCATCCAAGGTCCTGAATGTGGTGAATGCCGTCTTTGTTCAGCAGACCATGAAGCCGCTCGGCCTCTGGGAACGGCTCCTTGTGTAAGTATAGGAGCTCTCGCCGTGCCGAGGACCGCCAGCTCGGACGAAGATCTCGCGTTCAAGCAGAAAGAGAAGGACATCGCCATGCAGCTGCCCCAGTGACAGGGGCTTCGGCTGCCGGGCTTCGTTTTCCCGTGTCTCTTGGAGGTACCACCGCAAAGTGAAGAAGCTTTTTGCAACCATGGACTCCTCCGGTGATGGCGCGATCAACTTCGACGAGTTTTCGAGACTTGCCAGCCGTACACTTCGAAGTTCGGGGCATGCATGGCCTTGGCATTTGGAAAGGGCGTTTTCAGGCAAGCTGTGCTTGCATGATGAGTTTCTCGGCATCTGGACGCCAGCCGCATTGCGCTCTTCGAGTCATGGCGTCTGAAGCTCCACCCTCCGCCCGAAGCGTACTTACTCCGTTGATCCCTTGCCCTGGCTGGGTTCTGCGCTTGCTTTTGCCATAATCATAGGATACTCCTTAATTGAGCCGGAAAGCAGAGCTGAGCGGAGCCAAGGAAGCTGGTGAAGTCACCGAAGCTGAGGCTGGCTCTCTCTCGCGGGCTTTGCATTTTTGGGATAGCTTGTTTTGATCTTCCGGCCATGGAGTGCCTGACTTTGCCGCTCAGGGGAGGGGAAGAGGTGCTAGCTGCAGTCGTCGTCGGCGGCGGTACTCGTAGAGGCGAATCGTGGCGTCACTCACTCGCGAACTGAGTGCACTCTGCACTCCACACAACTACACAGACACATTCGCACTGAGACTTGGACGTGTCCTCCCGCTGTCCCATTCTCATTCCGCCTTTCCCTCTCGCTGGCATGCCCACTCCAACTCCACTAACCTGCGCACGCTCAATGTTACCCACTGCTACATTTGTGTATAAGTTTCGCCCAGGTTACTTTGACCCTGTCTTGATTCAGGGGCTGTGGCAGCAGATCTGTTGAAAGCTCACAGTAGAAACTTAAACCAATTGAGCTACGCAGATAGGTTGGATTTGCTCATCGATGTAATGCAAGATCCTATCAAGAGTTCTGTGGTGCTCGGCCAGGTTTTGGATGAGCCAGCTAGAGCTGCTGGGCACATTTCGAGTAACATTGGCATCCCGTCAGGGCGGGGTGAGGGAACGCTTTGCGCAGGGGCCCCTCCAGTACACGGCTTTTGGAAGCAGCGACTTCCCGTTTTTTTGGCTTCTGCCGCGGATGGTAGCCCAGGCTCGAGTACCACGACCTCTTGTCCCTCTTTGAGTTCCTGGACACCGCTGCGAGTTGCGAATGGGAGTCTTCCGAACAGTTTTGAACTCCCGTGTCTTCTCACTCTTCTCACTCTTTGCTTTGCTGCTGTTGCAGGACAATGGTGATGGTCAGATCACGCAGCCCGGCGATATCAGAGCACACCAGAGACCAGAAAGACGAGCCTTGCCACGGCCGAGGCTCCACGAGTTCATCGACGGCGCCTCGCGGCTGAAAGGCCACGCCAAGGCTATCGACATTTGGCGGATGGAGACCAAGGCCGCCCAAAGGGGCCCGGGCCCACACACGGCTCCGTCCTCACTAGCCTGGGCAGGTGGAGGTGCTCTTCGAGGAGGTCTTGCACATCCTCCGGGGCGACGACAAGGAGGTCCGTCTCTATGTCTCTCCTTCTGCGCAGACAGGGTTTTTGCAGAGCTGTGGAGGTCGGAGGATGCGGATGTCGATGCAGTCCCTCCTCCCCAAAAGCCCCTTCTTCTGCTGCTGGGGGTGGGGTTGGGGGAAAGATTGCTCCCTCCTCAGGAGACGATGGAGCTGGCGGAACCGCAGTCGCCGGAAGCACGGAAAATCTCCAGCACCGCGGCCGCGGAGAGCTGAGAGCGAGCGCTTCGAAGGGTGACTTCGTCTGAGGGGCTCTGCGTCTTCTGGCTTTCCGAAGGTTCTGGGGAGGATGTGAATGGTGTTGGCTCTAGAAAAAGAAGGCTACCGTACGTGGGACACATGCAAGCCCGGCACTTTTAGGGAGGATGGCCACCGAGCATGCTGCATTCCATCTTGGCCGGCAGGCATTCAGGAGGTCTTCGATCATTCTGCCTTCCGGCACATCAAGGCACCCATTCTTGTTAGCTTTACCGGCAAATCTCTAAACCCAGAATCAATAATGGGGTTTCACGATATGTTGAGCTCAATTCGCTCGGAATCAAGATTGGCGAGTGAAAACGAAGCCGCTCTAGGATGTCAGCGCGCATTTGCCAGGATGCAGAAGCTTAGCCTAAATCTTCGCGAAGGGTTACCAGAAGACCAATTCTTGAACACGAGTAAACATCCCATGCTTTTCAACTGACGTGGTTTTAGAGCCAGCAGGAACAAAGTCCAACCGAGCCCGAAAGTTGAGTGAGAAGTACGGAGGGGGAAGTACATCATCGAAGGGGCTTGGCTGCATGTCCATCGGGTTTCAGAGCATCGCCAAAATCAAGCAAGGGATCGGTTGCACGGTTGCAGTAGAGATGCCAGTCATCAGAGAGCGCAGGCCACAACCTTTGTCCACGACCCAAGCAGCTCGGCTGGGAAGTCGGGGAATGTGTGTAGGTAAGGTCACTTCGTCCTCAGCCTCCTCAAGCTTCCACGGGCGTGCGTTGAGGCAATTCCGGAGAAGTGCAACCAACGACGACCAGACCCATGCCGCCAGCGGAGGACCCATTGCATGCACCGTGGTTGCCAGCTGGGCTTTAGTAGTTTCTGGCGTGGGTCCGGTGGGCCGGGTTGGACGGGGCCTCAAATTGACTCAAGAGGCCCGCCCCGCACCGTAACAGAAAGCGAAGCCGTAGCATAAGCCCCGCGTTAGCCAAGACACAAGCGTCCCCTTCGCAATAGGATGCAATAGGTCGCCGTCTTCGGTTGTGAAACTGTGAGATAAGGGCTCTAACCAGGGGTGACCAGAGCTGAGGACCACCACTTGGCATAGCGGCTCGCTCTTTCGACTTTTGAGCGGAAAGTTTCAAATTTGGGATCCTCTCGCGAAGTTTTCATGTATCGGAGGCTTCGAGAGAAAGTCCCAAACCGTAGAAGGCATTGTCATTGTTGTATTGTTTAAACCCCGTGGTGGGCAGAGTCCGTGTGGACACAGCCTTCGCTTAGAGAAGGCATTGGGCCCTCCGCATGAATTCGTTTTTTTGAACTATCGCTTTTCAAGGCAAGCACGAGAGCCTCAGCCATCGGAATGCATGTCGCAGCGAAAGGGTTCAGGAGCACTGTCACTTGCCGAACAGATTATCGACAACGCGAGGGCTCCTCGACTCCTTCGCTCAAGTGCAGCTTGCATCACAGTGGCGCTCTCGCTTGAAAGAGGGGCCGGAGACGGACAGGTGGCACCAGAGCATCTCCCCGACTGCTTCGCATTTCCTGAAGTTTTGGATTGAGTGCCTTGCTTGAGCGGTTTGCTGAAAAGGGTGCCCGGTGCCCCTGGACCGAAGGCCCTTGACTTGGGCAGATGGGTCAGCCCGGGGCAGGCGGAACGTAGAAACTAGGGCCTTGTGGCTGTGCAAAACGTCTTCAAGTCAGATCCCTCCCGGTTTCTCGAATGCCATGCTCAAGCTTTCCAGTTTGTGCTCTCTGCACATGTGAAGGGGCCTATGCTCGTCGAAGCGTTCCAGCCTGACTCTTAGCGCAGTGCGGCCCCATGTGCCGAAGACTACATCGTCAGCGCCAGCTAAGCTGGTGGATTCGCAAAAAAGTTGGGTTCTGGGGTGACCCGGAACGGTTTCACAGCTTCGTGGCTTACGAGTCATCGGCCGCTCAGAGGCTTGCGGAAGGAAAGAGACACAAAGGTGCCGCTGCGGCTTGGTTTTTGCTATGGAAACGACGATGCAAAGGCGTGGTTGCGTACTTGATTCATGCTGGGGGCACGCGTGACTTGAGTCCATGCAGTTGTGGACGGAGTTTAAGCATCGGAGGTCAAGTGGTTGCCAGCTCACCTCTCCACATGCATGTTGACGCAGCGCCGATCAAGGAGCTTTGCGGTGGCGAGGATGCAGCCGTCCGCGCGCCATCGGAGCTCGCGATGCTGACGGCAGCACCTCTGCTCGGAGGTTTTGTGGTTGCTGCCTCCCTCGGAGTTGAAGCACGCGTGTTGTGGTTTCAGCCCTGAGAAAGCCAAGATAAGACCCGGTGCTCGTTTCATCCGAGGAACACCTTGGCGAGCCCGCTTTGGCCCAGCGTGCCTCGGAACGCAGAGGGAAGGGAAGGGAGGGAAGGGAAGGGATGCGGATCGGTTGCACTAGAGGAACGCCACATCCTTTTTCCTGACTCTTCAACCCCCAGCCTGTTCAGCCCTCAAAGCTCGTGGCGCGGGCCAGAGGCATAGACGCAGTTGCAGCCCGCGTGGCGCGAAACGGCTTCCAGGCGAGCGCTGCGCTCGTCGGCACTTCTTGTTGCTGCGTGGCTTCAGTTTGAAGCTCATACTGGCAGAGCCAGTTCTGAAAGGGACATGTGCTCCAGTTCTTCAAGTTTCATCGGCCAGTTTTCCTCTGTCGAAGCTCCGATTCCATGTGTTTCGAGAGGTGGTTGATCTGGAGTCGAGACCACCTGCTGCTGGGGACGCGCTCTTTTACCAGGCTGTGCTCTGCGCTGGGAAAGGGTGCCCCGAACTTCCCCACAGCGCTTGGAAGTCGCGCCGCGGTGCTTGGAGGTGTCCTTCTGCAATCATTGCTGTGCCGGGCTCTCGAACGCCACCTGGACTTGGCCACTCGACGCGCAGTGCCTCTAAGCTTTAAAGCGGGTGCCGCCCAACCACACCTGCAGCGTCAGTGACGGTCTACCTAAACCCAGTGATCGCGTGATCATCCTGTACCTTTGAAGTCCCACAGCATCCGATCCAGAGAGGCGCTTTGCCGCCATTGCCCGTGGCCGTGGCCTGCACATGCCTGTACCTTCCTCCCCCGAGGAGCGCCTCCAAGGGGCTGGTGCTGCGGGCGACACGCGCGGTGAGCTGCGGGGAGGCGCCCGCCCCGTCGCGCCTCGGGCGTGTCGCCTCCGTCGTGTTTTGTCCAGCCCTCTGGAAATCTCGATTTGTAAGAAGCCTCCAGCCGGAGACATGCTGACAGGAGCTGACCATTAGCTACATCGGAAAGCCGTGGTGTGATCTTGCACGCCCTGCACGGCGAAGATATCTGCCCAAACCTCAGTTCTCTGTGCCTCCGCGACCATCAGCAATGTCTTCCGAGAGCCGAGGAAGCAAAACTTCAACTTCATCTGCCTCTGCAAGGCGCTTTGCGACTCGCAAGCCCAGCCCCAGTGTGCACATCCCCAGCCGTTTTCATTGTCGCGACTTTTAGAGCCCTGGTCCCTGGTCCTGCAAGCATGAAGCCCTTCCCCAACTGCCGCAAGGCTTGCGTAAATCCGGATGCAGCCAAAGGCAGGAGACGTGCGTTTTTTGTGTTGCGGCAGGGGTCGTTGGGCTCTCGGTATCCGCGTCTTCCCTGCACTGCAGAAACTCAGAAGCAAGCACGGAAGAACCACCACAGGCAGAGGCTGCAAGAATTGCATGGTTTGTGCCCGTATTTGGGCAATTTCGCGACTCCAAATATTCATAGCAGCTGAGCGACGAAATCCTCGTCTTCTGGCAGCCGCGTTGTCACTATGTAGAAAGGATAGTTTCCTGTCTGACCTTAATACAGTAGGGGGAGATCGGCCCCAGCCGCCTGCATCCTTTTCGCGTCCCAACTGAAAAGTGCTGTTGGCAAGTTGCCAGCTTTCGAAATGCCTTTTTCCCCAGTGCCAGAGACAAAGGCTCTCTAGGCTTGCGATGTCTGCTTTGGTTGGAGCTGAGCGGCCTGGCGGCCGCGTGGCGGCCGCCTGGCGGTCATATCTTCTTGCTGGGTTTCTCAGCCGGAGCTGCATTTTGGGCGGTGTCTGGGTTTCGTAGCTCGGTGTGGAAGGCGCTGTGCCATACCAACTTGAAGTCTGGCAGACGCCACGGTAGCGAAAGACCTGGTTCCCAGAGTTTGGCCTCGGCTTGAAGACTCACCTCTCGGGCCCTTGGGGGTTCTGGTGCGGTTGCACCATTTCTCCTCTGGTGTCGTCGCAGACACTGAGTGTCCGGAGTCTCTGACTTCACGCGGCCACCGGGCGCACGTTCCGAAGGACTAGCACCGAGAGGAGGATTGGGCCGTCGGGCTTCGAGATGTGGGCAGGCAGGAAAGGGGCCAGACTTCCGATTCCCAGACACTCTGTCAGACCAAGGCTCTGCCTTCGCGTAGCCATACATGGAACGAGCTTGCAGGAAATAGATACGCTTGGAATGGTTTAGAATGGAATTCGAGCGGCGACTCTTCACCCCTCTCGCATCGTTCCCGACTTCGGAGTGTCCCTACAAAAATGCAAAAGCTAAGTGATGGCTTGGAGAAGCTTGACACTCAGATGCGCCGGCAGCAGGCCTCAAAAGTTCTCTGTGCAGGTGTTGCGGCGGCTTTGCAAGCTCCAACAGCCAACAAGCTCCAGGGCCTCTTGCCGCTGCCCGAGGGTGTGTCTCTTTTTGGCCTTGCCTAGGGCCTAGGGGGCCTCCCGCTTCCAGGAGGAGGGAGAACTTCACAGAAACCATGCCTTCCGGCTCGTCTCACCGAGGCTCAAGTGGCTCACCGAGGCGCCCGCCGAGGCTTCGAAAGCCGTGTTTTCACCCGTGGACTTGGTTCCAACTTGGAGCTTTTTTTGAAGGGAGTCTGGGGTGGAAGGAAGGCGTTCGGTTCGTGCCTGCGGGGATCGACCGTCTGACATTTTGCATCTTAAGGTCACATTACCCCAGCCGCCAATCGCTTACATTGGAGGGCACCAAGCCATAGCATAGCTGTTCAATCCCGACTCTAGGTATCTGGACCACAGCAGGGTTGAGACGTATCTTGGCTATCCCTCCGACTCCCCAGTCCCCCAGCTCTGATTGCACAGATTCTTGAGCAACGCCCGCAATTCCTGCAGTGCCATGCCCTTTCTTCCGGGCTCCGCAATGCCGCCATCACAGCCGGAAGTGTTGGATTCGCGGCAAGCGCTCACCGGGGCCGGCGAGGCCAGTTGCTGTCAGGTTGCTGTAAAGTTGCTAGCAGTAGTAAAGGAAGGACGCAGTCTCATCCTGCAAGGAAGCAGAGCCGTTGGCATCACCACCCTGCGAAGGCAGGGAATCTTCCCTAGGCCTCCGTGGCAGAAGCCTCGAGCCTGAGGGGTGGTTGCCCCGCTCGCCCCGCTCAGGCTCCCCAGCTCATGGGCTCCCTGCGCCGGCCCGGCCCTTTGCGAAGGCGACGACGAGATCCGCAAAGCAGCGTATCCTTGGCCTTTCCCGATTCCCATCGCGCCCTGAGCTCTGAGCCAGGCAGCGGCCGCCTTGGCCTTCGTGGGACTTTGCTTCCTGGGTGCCGTGCTGGCTCTCGGCGACCCGTTTCGGCGGCTCGGCCTCGGCGACCTGAGCGGCCTCCGAGGCGGGAGCGATCTCCTTCCTCTCTCCTTCCTCTCTGGCGGAGCGTGCGAGGACAGCGGCCGTCAAGCTCGACGGAAGCCGAGGCCTTCGGGAAGTCGCTAGGAGGCTGAAGGGAGCTTCAGGTGTGCGGACAGCAAGGCTGCGAGCGGGTAGTAGACGGCCACAAACACAAACAACTTCGCCTCTCAAGTTTGTGTTTGCGCTCAAATCCGATATGGGGGGGTCCTTGCCCTGGCAGGTCAGATCGCCCATTGATGGACTGATCTTCAAGGCCGGCACTCAAGACATGCTTGCTAGGCTGGGCTTCTCGCTTGTTCCGGGACTCTAGGCTGGGCTTCTCGAGTTTGGGCCTGGGGAATCTGGGGATCCCAGGTCCAACCAGGTCCTAGTCTGGCAGTTGAAGTCCACAGAGTCAGAGGGCATAGAAGCAACGCCCCGGCACGTCCCCACCCGCGAGGGCGAGGTGGACAACCTGCACATCGTCGCAGGCGGAAAGTGTCTTTTGACAAACGCTTTCGCACAAAGCTGATGCAGCTGCCTGCGAGGCTACACGGAGTTTGCCCACGTGAACTGCTTCTTGTCATTGAGACCTTTCTTTTGGTGAGTACGTAGGGCCAGCAGGCTTTGCCGTGAAGGCGTTCTCTGCACGTCAGCAAATCACTGCATCGATCGAGTGTATGCTGTGAGTTCACCCTTGGCACCGTTCAACTAGGGTTTTCATTGAAGCTTTCTTTCGTGAGCAGCAAACCTAATCTACAGTTGCACACCGATTATGCTAAGGCTTCGACCATCGTGGCGCCACATCGGCCGGGCTGCTCGTCGGTGAGAGGGGTGGGGGACGAACGGGCGGCGACGCTTCGGTGTCTGCTTGCAGCATTGGGAAGATTGCGAGCCAGTCTGTGCCAGGCTTTCACAGGTCAACGTCGTCGTAAAGACCGCCGACCAGTGTGCGATGCAGTGCAACAAGTTCCTCGGCCTGCTTTGGGCGTTCCGGCCTTCGAGGGTATTAGGCAGCTAGAGGCCAGGCGCCAGGTGATTCGGGGGTTTTGGAGGCGCACTCCTGCTTGCATTCCCAGGTACGAGCACTGCCACGGCTTCGTCATCTTCTACCGCTGCTCGACCGTCATGTCGCAGCTCCGTCAAAACCCGCTGCAGCTTTCAGCTTCATCCCCTCAAGAGCCGTCTCAAGGCGCAGCCCCGACCCAGAGCATCGCAGTTTGTGCGGCGCCACCAAAGTGAGGCTATTTTCCGTTCAAGTGCTGGCTGAGGGCGAACATTGCAAAGGACATCAGTTCCCTAGGGTCCCTGGAATTCGTGACGTTGACCAGGAGATTTCATTTCTTCGAAATTTGCAAACAGGACTGCACATACTTCGGATCTCCCTTTGTTAGATGCCGGGCATCTATCGCTGTCGTGGGACCGCCGAAAGAACGGATCTTCATCCGTGGGATGCTTTTTGCGTAGCTTTTCGTTTGAAGCCTCCTCGTCTCTGTTTTATTTCTCTGACATACCTCGATCTGCATCTCTACATTCATGTTGATCTGCGCAGAGATTTGCGAGTGTGTAAGCATGCTCACGGTACATTACTGTATGCAGGTGCAAAATGAGAAAGAAGAAGCACACAAATCGAAATATGCATATGCACAGAAAGGCAAGAAAGATTCACATGCAGAGACAGGCAGACCGATTGATCGAGCATTCGCACCGGAAGGTGAGAAGCTGCACCTTAGACCTGCGTTGCTTCAGGACAAGGGCCTCTGCCAGCAGTACAAGGGGGGCGATGCGAGTCAGGACTTTTGCTTCGAGAGGTGCAGAGAAGCTTGTCTTAGTCTTGCGTTCGGGACTGTAGCTGAGCCTACTCGTAGAGACTTGCAGCTTTTGGAGAACCCGCAACTGGGAACAAGACCTGTTGTGCCGTCGCAAGGCCGTAGGATCGTTAAGATCCATGTTTCATGGCTTGGTTTGTTTTGTTCGCTATGTCTGTCTCCGCTCTCTCTCTCTCTCTCGACAGGTGATCGGCAGTGTTGCTCTGGCTGGCCTCTGCTAGTTTATTGGCTGTCTTTCCGCAAGGTTTGAGCTGAAGCTTTCGCTTCACCGGGTCATAGGGTTTGTGACAACAGTGCCAGGGACGGACAAGAGTGTGGTGTTCTGCTTTGCGCAGGACCTGTACCACTTCGCGACTTACGAGAGGCTAAGCAGCATCCTGGCAGAAGGCAGCGGGCCCTCTCCTTCTGTGCGTTCTAGCTCTTTGGAGCTCAGATCCCTCCAAAGACCCTCGGTTCGGGTGGTGCAGTCGCCTCGACTCCAAGCTGGCAGCCTTCAAGAAACTTCGGACGCCTTTTTGTAACGACGTGGGGTCTTCTAGACTCTAGACTCTGGTTGGGCCTTCCGACGTCGAAGCAGGCGCTTGTCCCGGGAAGCTCAGGCGTTGAGACAACGGCTTTCTCGGGCACGATCTCCTTCAAGGCCGCCGTCTCAGCCGATCTTCGGGTGCAACCTCCGCTGATACCAAGTTTGAGTCTCCTCTGAACCTTCTTCCACAGGGCAAGTGCATTGGAGTGTCGGAACCCGAAGACGGCATCTCGGCACGAGGGTTTCTCGAGTTTTCCGACTTCGCCTAGTGCTGAAGGCTTAGCAGGAACCTGGCTGTCTTGCTTGAGGGCACGTGGCAGCTGTCTGCAGTCTCCGGACATCCTGCCTTTCCTTCCAGTATTTTCTCCGAGAGAGTTCACCCCTGCCTAGGAGCGATCATCAAACTGAACGAGTGTGGCTGTCAAGACTGCTGGGTGAGCTGGGAGGCTCCAACGGTTCGCCTCGATTTCAAGCGGCTTCAGGGGCCTTCCGACCAGTGGCAGCCAAGAAGACACAGACACCCGCTGGCACGTGCAACAAGTAGATTCTTCTTGGATTTCTGTATGAATCTCAAGAAGACACCCCCTCTTCTTATTCCTGCATCGCCTGACGTGGTCTGTGCCACATTTTGAGAAGCACTTGCCGACCTGAAGGGAAGATCCCCAAAGCTGGAGCCCCGATCCAGGCCCAACAGCCGGAGGGCTACTGGAAGATCTTTCACATCCGCGGCTCGGAGGAAGTATCCTCGCAGTGAGCCGGGTTTGGCCAAGATCTGGCCTTGACTAGGAGAAGACATCCAAGCCCAAGCCTGAAGCGATTGCCTGCTATCGAAAAGGTGACTTCCCTTCGGAGTCGGTGACTTCTTTCCGCTTGGCCGGAACAGACAAGTGCCTCCTGACTGAGAGGAGTGAGTCTCGGGGTTTGGTCCTCCCGTGCAAGCCATGCAAGTAGTGCTTCTGTAAAAACACACCGCAGCTCCGCAGCTTGTGAGTTCCAGACTTCAGATCTGAGCGGTGGACCGCACATCTCTACATCGGGTAGATGGGTAGACCCATGCACAACTTCCAGGCATCTTTCGGCCGCAAAGACCCTTCCGAATCCGTTTCAGTTCGTAGAATGATAGCACATCCGTTGCAACGCAAACCGCTCAGTTGGGTTGCCGATGCAGTCTGCGTAAGGGGAGCATTTAAACAAGCAGTTTAGAACCTGCCTTGAACCGAATTCGCCTTGAGCATCTGCTGAAGGCTTAGACGTTCACGACCACGCAGATTGGCGGAAGACTGCTGGACTGGACTCAACGATGAATCTTTGCCGCAGAATTCCGCAGCTTGTTTTTTTTTGGGCCAGCACTCGAGCATTCGAGCATATTCGAGCATACTAGCAGTCACGATGGGTTTTCATGGACTCGGGGAGGGATGGCAGGAGCCGCGGGGTGCATGCACAAGAGCTTCAGAGGTGCATGAATATCACTGAGCAGTTGTGTATGCTTCCTTTCGGCCGTGCACGTCGCCGGGCGGAGACAGGCCACATTCATTTACTAATACTGCCTGCCATGGTGTTAGATTGTTGTACTATTCCATCACGTTTCCATTACCGCATCAGTTCCAGAAGGTGAGCACGTCTCCCAGGTCGATGATGGGGACATAAACGCCTACCACCCTCGTCGACTTTCTTCTCAAACGCACGCTCTTTCGAAGTGCTTGGAGGAACTACCTGCAGCTATGGACCTGCAGCATCAATGAGCGGTCCAGGAAAGACCAGCCCCTGAGACTCAATTCTGGGGCTTGAGGGGAGTTATTAGTCTTCCTGTGGCTGTGCGCTGTGAAGTCCCCTTGCTTCACAAGAAGCATGTGCAACTCAGGAAGTGGATCGTGCATCAGAGCCCCGACAAGATCAGCCACTTGCCTTCTTCTGCTGCCCGTTTTGGGAGCCCGGTAGCCTCTGTTCAATCGACTGTGTTCGCCTCCGAGGCTTCCAGCTGCAGTGGTTGACGGACCCCGGCCTGGCTCTGGACGTGCCCAAGGGCCAGAACCTGGTAAGGGCCCCGCGGTCCCGCCGTGTTCATCCTGCGGACGATCTCAAACCCATTCCGCTGAAGCAGATCTGACAAATCATCGGCCTTGCGAAGCTCTCGCTGAGGTTGGCAGCAACATCCAGATCTACAAATTTGTGATGCATTGGCCAAATCAAATTCTGCAAAGCCTCTGATCCACAGGTGAAACTGCCTGTGTGCAAAGAGGCGTTTTCTGTTGTGTAACCCCAGCGCTAAGGCTTTCAGCCGTTTCAGCCTTGCATGCCATGTGCCGCAACTTTAGCAAACTAGTAGCAGTAAGCTCTCAGCCAGACATAGATCTTTGGCCTGGGCCTGGGGCTCGCCTTTTGCAGTCTGCACGTAGCCCGCGAGCGCTCGCGCAATTCGCGTCGTTTTCCAACTCGGAGCTTCCACGCCGAATCAATGGCGACTGTGTAGGCCATGGTGGTACGCAATCTTGTTGCTGGCACTTTGGGATAACGTAGCTGTGTGGAGATTTGGCATTGTGGTGACGCCTACCATTAGAGGTTTTGCATGGCGAAGACATGCAAATACCATCAAACAGTGGCTGCGATTGAAGGGAGCCTGTGTTGCTGCATGCTCCTCTCGGAAAAAGAGCAGGGTCCAGTTCACATGCACCTGCCGGTCCGACGCACATCTTTTTTCGACTTCCCGGAGGACAGGACACACACTTGACGCGGTTTCGGGTTTGGGGTTTGGATTTGTTTAGGGTTTGGGGTCCCTTAACTTTAGGGTTGGGGGGTGTTCATGCTTTGGGGTTTGGGGATTAGAGGGTTTAGTGTTCAGGGTTGGGGTTGCTTAGGTTTTAGGGCTCCGGGTTGTTCAGGCTTTATGCTTGAGGGTTGAGGTTCAGGGCTTTACGGCTGAGGGTTTGGGGATGAATAGAGTTTAGCGTTAAACGGCGTTTAGGGTCATTTAGGGAGTTCGTCAAAGCATGGGGTTCTTTAGGATCAGGTGTTTAGGGTTGTTTTGGCATCAGGTTTAGGGATTTGAGGTTGTTCAAGGTCAAGGTTTAGGATCAAAGGCCGTTAGGTTGTTTACGCTTTAGAGGGCGAAGTGGTTTAAGGTTTTGGGGGGATCGACGGTTTAGGGCTTTCGGGTTTGGGGTGCGGCCCTTTGGACTCTAGCGTCCCGGACTGGCCCCGGACCCATTGCGGCAAGAGTCGGATCACCTGATGCTTCGACTGCACTCCCCACCAGGATTTTGGAGCGGTCTGCAAGTGAGGTAAACGCCACTAATTCTCCAAATATCAGGGTATCGACACGTATCGACACGTCGTGCTGACATGAATTTGTCAGCAAGGATTCTTGTCTCCAGCCGGCAGTCTGATGACCTCTCTTTCAACATCTCTTCCGTTCCACCCACCACGGCTTCACATACGAAAGGCTCCCCAGCGGGAGAGGTAGATCAGATCTTCGATGGCATGAGGTGCTAGCTCCATCGCCGAGCCCTGCAGAGGTTATGCAGTGCTTCCTTTCTTGCTAGGCTGATGTGGCCGAGGAGCAGGTCCAGGCAGACGATGCCAAGGTCCCGAAATCAGTCGTCTGTCAGCTTCTGGACCTAAGGTTACGTGCGCGACCTTTTGCTGCTTTGATTGGCCTCTGCCTCTGTGGAAATGGAAATGTCTGCAGGAGCCAGAGCCAGAGGTTCGCAAGGCCTCGAAGGCCAGGAGCACTTCGGTGCTTGCCGAAGGTGTAGTCCAAAGCGGGGGGGGAAAGCCTCCGCAGCACCCAGCTCTGCAGTGCCACGGAAGCTGCGGCCGCCGGGGGAAGTGGAAGTCTTCGGAGCCTTGAGGGCCTTGAGCCTTGAGTTGCCTGCTTCGAGGCCCCGCAGAGCGAGGAGGAGCGCTTGGAGCGACTGCTCCAGAGGCCCCGGCCCCGAGTCTACATCATGCTACATCTGAGTACTACGTTAGTTGGATTAGGCTCCCATCATCTGTCTGCTTCGCCTGAGCACCGCCTCCATCCGTCACTTCTCGGCGAGGGCCCGGGCCGAGGGCTTGAGCGCCTTCGGTTCGGAGGCCGCCATCTCGGCACTTCGTGCCGAGGAGGCCAACCGGAGGGGTTCGGGTCTGCGGCGTCAGAGAGTTCAGGCTTTGAGGTGAAAGGTTTATTTGGGTTTGGGATGGTTTGGGGTTCACATGCGAGCATGTCTGCGATCCATTTATCAGGCGGAAGAGGCTGGTGCAGAGGAAGCATGAGGTCCCTCCGGATTCTTGAGCCCGCCTGCCTCATCATATTCTTTTGCATAGTTCGAGAGCCGTGCGCGGTGCGATGCTTGCCAGGGCCACGTGGGCAAAGCGCTGATCCGCATGCGGAGGCCGCTCCGGTCCCAGAGCTCAGAGCTCCCTCTTTTGTCTAGGTCCCAGGTGTCCTGGGCATTCCTGGGCCCAGGCGTTCAAGGTTTTTTTTCTGAGAGCCGCGGCTGGAACGCTGCAGGCAATGCAAAGAAGCCCCGACGGCCTCGGCCATGGCGGACGGCAGCGGCGGCGCCTGCACCGCTCACACCGGGGGCGGTTGGGGCGGCTACGCAGAGAAAAAAGAGGAGACCAGACACCCCTCCGACGGCTCTCCGACTCTCAAGGCTCTTCTGCGCCGGAGCGTCATGTCGTCCTCACGTCCCGTCCCCTGAAAAAGACTCGCCGCCCTGCGCCGCCTGCAGCTGAAGATCGAGCTGCCGTAGGATGCGCATCGCTAGCATCGTAGTCACGTAGCCGCATAGCCGCGTAGCCGCGTAGCTGTAGCCATTTTAGCCTGTGTGATGGATGCCCTCAACGGGCCCACCGGAAGTTAAGTTCCCCTTCCCCTTCCCTACAGGTAGCTCCTGGTGTGGATTCTCCCCAGCATGTTTGTTTAGTTGAAAAGAAGGGATTGGAAGGTAGGTTCCGCGCCAAGGGACAGCGGCCTTTAGAGAGAGCCTTGAGAGTCCAGCAGCATGGGCCCGCTCAAGGCGGGAGCTCTCTGATGGCTTCTGGATGCTAATCGCTTCGGAGCTCAGAGGTCCAGCCTCTTCCTCTTCTCTCTTGGGAGGTGCTTTGGCTACTCCTGCTCTGCCTCGCCTGGGCTCGGGCCCGAGAGACACCCAGGGAGACTGCGAGGAACCGCCGAACCGCCAATGGGTCAAGAAAACTACGGGCTTTGGGTTTGAGGGTTTGAGGGTTTCGGGTTCCTTGTGTGTTTTTCGTTAGGAAATGTTTCTTTTTTGAGTCCAGGGCGTCGCGTAAATCTAGTGTTTTGGCGCCCTGCCGTGCGCTTCCATCTTCGACCTTCTCCGCCTTCTCCGGATCGAGAGCGTGCTGTACAGCCGACACGAACTCCCAGGCGCCCCTGGCTCAAGTCAAAGATGTTGTTTGGAGTCGCATAAACATGAACCTGTCCTTTGCCACAGACAGGTCACTACTGTTTCTTTCTCGCTTACCTCCCAGGTGCTTCCAGGGAGGCCCTCACGCCCGCGCACTCCTGCTGTCCGGTGGTTGGCTTTGTTGTCGGGTCTTTTTTGTTTGCTGTCAGGGAGTCGCGTTTGACTTTCTTGTCGGGGTTGGATCTTTTGGCTCTCCGGATCGTTTTCCCGGAGGCCTTCGTCTTGGATTCCCTGCCTCTGCTGGTTGGGGCTGGGCATTCTGCAGCGCGTTTCAGTTCTATTGATCACAGACTGTTGGTGGAAACTTGCTTAAAAGTGACACAGCTCACCTAAGGCCAAGCAGACCTACTACGAGGTGCTGGAAGTCCCGAAGGATGCTGACCTTCGGACCATCAAGAAGGCCTCTGCCTCGTTCCGGATTTGGGATTCGGGGGCGGAAGCCGCATTCCTAGGTCCTATACACTGGTTTCGCAGAAGGTTCCCAGGCAAAGAATCCGAAGCGGAAGGGCCTTCAGCGGCAGGCATACCGAGAGAAGGCCTTGGTTTGGCATCCGGACAAGAATCCGGACAATCGAGAGGCGGGCTGCTTGCATGATATCATCCGCGCCGACACATGAGAAAGTCTGTGAGCTTTTTTGCCCAACTCAAGCCGAGCACCGAGTCGCGACTATTTGGAGGGTTGGAATGCGACTGTGCAAGCCGCCGAAACTAACAAGATAAGGTCATTCAGAGTAAGGTGATTCTGATTCTAGTCACCCGGCACTGCGTCATCCACCTGGTGCTCGGTGGTCCACAGTGATTCATGCTGGGCCACAGACCTTGCTCAAGGAAGCCCTTGTAGTAACAAGTAGGAGTTGCTGTGCAAAGTGGCGGGGGAATGCAGAAACTCGTCACATCGATCCCCGCGGAGCTGTTGGATTGTCTTGCCCTTGAAATCCAGGCAGCTCGAAGATCTTTGAACCCTTATCTCTTTCTCAAGCTCAAGCATACAGACAGTATTTTCCGCTGATCAACTTTAAGAGACACACCTTCGGAAGCAGCGTGCCATGGCTCCGAGCGGCGGCGAGCCGCACGACACGGGCCCTGGTCGTTGCTCGGCAGATGAAGAAGGGAGGCCTCCTAAACAGTGAGGGATGAGCGGAGGGATAAACGTGGCATGCTCGAGATGCTGCTGATTATGACCGTCAGGAAACAATCACTATGACGTGTGTTTTTCGGTTAGTCAGAAAATCGAGACCTTTGTTGTCGGTGCGCATGGCAGTCAACCTCCTATGTAATCGTAACCGACAGTTGGTAGCAACAGGTAGCGATCAGAGTAATGATGTTCGTGGTAGTGATGATGCTGATGACAACCAGTGGCAATAACTCAACAAGGATACTTAGTTAGGGCTACAATAACTAGGGCGACGACCAATACTTCTAGCAAGTGGTGTTAGCACCCATCATCATCACAGAATACTAGAGGGGGTGGGACGTGACAGTAAGGGAAGCAATGGCAAACGTGATCCAATGGACATGCTTCTTTCCGTTTTGCAAATATTTACGGCGTGCAGAGTCAGAATCGAAAGTGCGCGGGTGGCAACCACGGCCACATGTGGACCTACAGTAGTGACAGAGATCTCATTGACAGAGATGACCACGGTAACATCGGAGCCATGGTGACGGTGGTGGTGATGGCGGCACCGACACCGCGATCGCTACCTCGACCACTCACTACCACTGCTACCGCTACTGCTGTTACATGCTGTTACCGCTATCGCTACTGCCCCCTCTCCCACTGCCGCTACTCCTACTCCTCCGGCTCCTATGACTACGACGGCGACTACTACACTACCACTGCGACAGCAGTACTAGTGTTGCTACTGCCGATTGCTGTATCGATGGTCATGCGAGTGATAGGCAGAAGAATGGTAACCATGACTGCAGTGATAGCAACGATCACGCCAACTGTGTCAAGTCTCAGCGGAGAGAAGTCACAATCATAGCAAAGCTAAGGTTAGTCCTGTGCCTGCTTAGAACCACCTTGCCAATTCCCTCCCGCAGAAGCCGAGGGGTCGTAGCATCCGCAGGATTTCTCCAGGATGTGCATCACGCGAAGCCGCGCATACCAGGCCACACGCGTGTGTCGTCACCTATGCAAGTCTAGGCGAGTTCGGGCTGTGGAGTTTTCCTCTGAAGCTGCATGCGCCGTCTAGAATGACGGCAGACAATTACCGCCGTCAGTTTGCGAGGGAACTGGATCGTAAAGGTCTGCAAAGCTGCGACGGCAGAGGCATGACGTCGGGGAATGTTTCTTTGTGCATCGGGTTGCTACTGCAGAAGCCCTGAAGCAGCTTGCCGGCTCATCGTGGTAGCCGCAGGGCCGGATGCGGAAGATGTGCCGCCTCAGTGGTCGCTGAAGGTCGGGGAGGCATCGAACAGTTTGGTTTCGGGTTCCTGTCACTCCTGATGCGGCGTGTCTGCGGCGGGTGGAGACGGCAATCTCATTCTCATACAAAACATTTGCGCAGAAGGGGAGCAGACTGGTGGACATATCACTTGCAAAGGACGGTCGCTTGGCGCTGCCTCCGAGCCCGCAGGCTTCTTGGGTCAATGGCGCAGCCTCTGCTTGCCTAGGGCCTGAGATCCCGAAGCAACGGCTATGTTGTCGTTACGGCTAACCTTGCTGCCATTTCATCGCTTTGCTGGTTGGCAACATGCTTAACGAAATAGCTGAGATCAGATGGATGTGAAGTTAGAAGGGGTCTATGTTGTGCAGTGCATGAGACACCGATTCCGTGCTGTGCGCCTTCGCTGCAACGAAGGGGAGGACTCGAGTCAAATCGGCGAGCGACGCATCGATTGACAGCCTGTCGCCGCGAAGTCCCGCCGCAACCTCAGCTGGATCGGAGCTGCGATTCACGCGTTTCGCCTCATACGCCGTGACTTGCCGAAGCGAAGCCAGGCCTGGCGATTCCGGCGTCCGAAGTTTGGGAATGTCCTTAGTCCCGCAACTCTGTCGTATTTTCGCTCTCCAATCAGAAAAACCTGACTTATGTTTTCAGAGGCTGTCCAGCCGTCGAGGACTCGTGGATTTTTCTTGTCCGAGCTTCATGGCCTTGGAACGTCAGGAAGACTGTCGCGAAGACGCCATGACAAGTGCATTGTTGCACGAGATATTGAATTTTAACGCTACGCCGCCCGCCTCGGCTCCCGAGGGCTAGAGGGCACGGAGAGCGGGGGCCTGGAAGGGGGGGAGGAGAGGGGTGGGCATGGAGAGACAGAGGAGGGCAGGGGGAGGGGCAGGGGCAGGGTGTAGGTAGGGCTAGAAGCTGCATTTGGCAAGACATCGTCTTGAAGTTACTTGTGCCCACTGCACGAACGGTCTCTTCAAATGTTACCTGCCTGTTACCTGAGCCAAGCTGGTCCTAAGCTGTACTTCTGTTTCTCCATACTCTTCAGGCCTCTCCAGCCGTGCCGTCCAAGGAGCCGGAACACGAAAGGTGGGCGGGCAAACAAGCAGGAAGAAAGAGCAGGGGAGAGAGCAGGGCAGGGACGGGGAGACAGAAAAACAAGAAAGAGAGGCAGCGACGGCAGGGCAAGGCGGGTTTAGTGCAAGTTAGCAAAGAGGCGGGAAG
>BGNK01005770.1:1537-34505 GCA_003297005.1 Symbiodinium sp. clade A Y106
CCCGAAAGACATCGCCAACTCTGGTTGCCTGGCTGGACACACAGATGCTCATCATGGACCCTAACCCTAACCTTTTGGCACACGCAAAATCACGCAAACATGCGCGCTTGGGGCTGTAGTCCCGAAGTGCTCCGTGCGATTTCCGAGAGCAGCTGGCAGACCAAAGCAACTCGATTCGTCTGCATCCGGCATCCCTACATCTCCGAGGCCTTAGCTCCAGGAGATCTCTCAAATATGCAGGCTGGCGGCGGTCTCTGAAGGAAGCTCGGAAGTCCAAACACCTGTAGGGGCAGGTCGGGGCAAGGTTTCAGGGCATAGGGCTTGGGACAAAGGGTTGCCGCAAGAGCCACCACCTTCGTCACAAGAATCACTACTACTACTACTAGTACTAGTACCAGTACGAGTACCAGTACGAGTACCAGTACTAGTACTAGTACTCGTACTCGTACTAGTACGAGTACGAGTACGAGCACGAGCACGAGTACGAGTACTAGTACTAGTACCACTAGTACCAGTACCAGTACTAGTACTGGTACTCGTACTCGCACTCGCACTAGTGCTAGTCCTAGTCCTAAAACCTAGTATTAGTACGGAGTGGCAATGGTGCACCAAGCTCCCCTCGAAGATTCACGAAAAATGACACGTGAACAATCTAATCACTGTGCCCTAAACTACGACAACGCGGTGGATTCATGGAGCTCTCCTGCCAAATCAGGGTCGAGCCCTGCGATCAGGGGATCGTTGCGACTCTACACGCCTCTACCATGGGCGTCTGAATGCAGTCATTAGCAATACCATTCCGTCAGGTTGCTTCCTGTACTTAGAGTATAATCACCCCCCAAAAAATCTAAGTACTCTAACGCTAACGCTCCAGGCCCTGATTCTACCTGAACTCTTCTGTCACAGAGTGCCCAATTGAACAGCCGAAATCCCAAGCAAGCGCTCCTAGCGAAAGGGATTCAAGCTGTTGAAGAAATCCCCGATCTCGTTCATGGAATCCTTAGCAGGACATGGTTTAGGGTCCAGGGTTCCAGTGCACTTCGTACTGTCTCCAATTTATATGAAGGCAAAGCATAGCAACAGTACTGTTGTGATCCTCAACTTTGCTCGCACAATCTGATCTCCCAGGAAACCTCGCAACCGAGGTCCCTGAAAGCTCATACCATGGTGAACCCAAACCTAAACCCCAAATCCCGAACGCCGGAAAAACCGAATTCCCGCAAAAATCCCCCAACAATCCCCAAAACATCGCGGAACGACTACAGCACCCTCCCGACAGCTTTCAGGCCTCTTGTAAGCTTTGCGGACTACGGGGATACGGATACGGCTTGGGGTTTGTGGATTTACGGCTCACAGCGTTTCAGGCCAGTTTAGGGATATGTGACAATTGGTTTTGTCCGAGTTTCAGAGTTTTGGGTATGCGGTTAAAGTTCAACGAATAGCAAGCAGGAGTGGAAGAAGCACATGCCTCATGAGCTCTGTTCATCATACAGAACTATTTAAGAACTGAGGCTCCGAAACGCACCCACGAAAATCCCCAGAAACTCCAAAAACCATTGAGGTAAGAAACAACATTCATGTGACCACAGAATATTTGCTACATGCGTTCACAGGTGTTGGCAACTCCTGAACCCCAAGTCCTGCAACATGCTGCACGGACCCAAGCACCATCAACCCTAAAGCCCTGAAACGTTGTTTAGGATTTAAGCTTTCTGAATTTAGGCTGCTTGAAGGCTTCTTCTATCAAGCATCGTGCTATTTTTGCTTCTACAATAGGAGCCCCTTATCTTCCAAAACTCCTTTTCAATTTCTGCTGGCTGTGTTATGCTGTAGCCCCCGAGCTGAATCAACCCCAAACCCTAAGCCCTTAAACCCTTGAGCCCTGAACCGCCCTCCACCCCTAGTGTAGGGCGCACACATATGTCTCGGGCAGTTCTTCTGCCGCATCTCGGCATGGGTTTTATGAAGCTTAAGTCTCAGTTTTAGCTGGGCTCTATATGGTTTCTACAAGGGTTCTATAGGGGGTTTGACGACGGCTTTACGGGTTTCCGAGTCTGGCGTTTAGGGTTTCAAGATTTTCCGTTCAGAGTTCGGGGTTCAACCTTTCAGATTCACTGGTACACTCCCCTGAAAATTTCTTTGCACAACCGGTGCGGCGATTCAAACTCGGCAAGGGGAATCCAAATTGCAAGTGGAGTCAAAAAGAAAACCAACCTGAAACGCGAAAAACCCTGAATCCTAACCACAGAGCCTGACTCATCTCCTCGAATTTATGCGTTGGACTTGGAATTGGCTTCGGTACAGTCATAAGCCGTCATCTGCTCCACACTTTTCCAGCTGTATTGGGAGAGTGAAGTTTTCTGTGGAAACTTAAAGCTTGAACGCTTTAGGGTTTAGTGCTCTTGTGGTCCTTCCGAGCGTTTCCGTGGCATAGGACATCAGCAACAATCAGTTGCCGAGGAAGCACATCGTGTGACTCTGTTGCTTCTTGAGGCACATACTCTGCTACCAACCCTGTACCATAGGGACCCTTAGAGGGGGGGGGAGGGGGNGGGGGGGAGGGGGGTAGGGGGCCTTAATACCCACAATAAGGACTTAATAAGGCCAATTTAAGGAAGCATAGTCCCCTACCCCCCTCCCCTTTTCCCCCCTAAGGGTCCCGATGATATTAAGGCTTTTTATGTTTTGTAGGATTTTTAAGGTTCAGGGGCCAAAATCCTAGCCTACATAACTACTATTTCCTACGACTGTATACGGTTAGTTCCAGAAGTAAGGCTCGCTCCTAAAGCCCTAAACCCTCACAGAACCCGCATAGAGCGCGAAAGAACCCTGCAGAACCCTTCACGAGCCCTCTTCGAACCCTTGTAGAACCCTGAAAGAACTCTTTCATGTAATCCTCATACCCTCACAGGGCCTTCATACAGAAGAGCTCGTCGAATCTCTGCAGAAACACGGAAACCCCAACCCCAAACCCTCAAAACCCTCAACCCTCAGCCCAAAGCAAAGACCCGAAAAAGCTGGGTCTCCGCGCTGCAGCACGCCTGGATGCGCAGCTCGAGCCCCTTTGCCGACGAGAAGACGTCGACGACCGCCTTTGGGCTCTGGGGTTTGGGGTTTAGGGGCGGAGGGGGAAGCTTTTGTTGGGGTTTCGGGTTTAAGGTTGGAGGTCAAGGGCGGGCCGCTGGGCCTTCATCAGAAGGTTCAAGGTTTACGGGTTGGGGTTTAAGGTTTACAGTGGGCGCCAAAAAGTTGGAACATACGCACCCTGACATTCAGCGCTCCATGAGCGAGCGCGTGCAAGTTCCAATTCTGGCATTATGTTCCAAAGTTGGAACATTCTGACTGGACCGGCCGGAAANCCATGAGCGAGCGCGTGCAAGTTCCAATTCTGGCATTATGTTCCAAAGTTGGAACATTCTGACTGGACCGGCCGGAAAACCCAGTGTGGATGTCATCAAGGTTGGGCCATGGATGATATGGACATCATGATGCTTGCGGGTGGGGGGGCACCCTGTGAGGAGAAACAACCTAACCTAGCACTAACCTAAACCCTAAGCCCAGCTTCCCCTGATTAAGGGACCTAAAAAAATATAAAACTAAACGCTGGGCCCTAAACCCAGCGTGCCCGCCGACCCCTGTCTTGGGGAGCAAGGCACCCGAAACCCTAAGCCCGGTTTCCCCTAAAATATGGGGACCTAGGCTGTATGTGTCCTAAACCACCCTGAAAAAACCCCTGAAACGAAACCACCCCCACACGCAAACTGAGCCAGCACGAACACGCCTATATACAGAAGCATGGGGAGGCGTCAGTGCTCGAGTGTGCGATTCAGGTCCTTCGACGATCCATGGGGTCATACCACTGACTAGCGATATGGTCGTGGGGTACCCGTACACGTATCTCTCTGCAATACTGGAGCGGTCGTAGTAGTTAGTTGCAATTTCCCTCTCTGCCATGCTGGAAGGGTCGCAGTAATTACAGTTTCTATCTCTGCAATACTGGAGGGGTCCTAGTAGTTCCAGTTTCTCTTTTTCTGCAATACTAGAAGGGTCGCAATAATTACAGTTTCTTTCTCTGCAATACTGGAGCGGTTGTAGTAGTTGCAGTTTCTGTCTCTGCAACATTGGAACGGTCGTGGTACTTGCAGTTCCCCTCTCTTTGCAATAATGGAGCGGTCGTAGTGATTGCAGTTTCTTGCTGTTTGCAATACTGGAGCGGTCGTAGCAATTGTAGTTTCTCTTCCTCTGCAATACTGGAGCGGTCGTAGNGAGCGGTCGTAGTGATTGCAGTTTCTTGCTGTTTGCAATACTGGAGCGGTCGTAGCAATTGTAGTTTCTCTTCCTCTGCAATACTGGAGCGGTCGTAGTAATTGCAGTTCCTCTCTCTGTGCAATACAGGTTCCAATTTTTCCTTTGGCGGGTTTCTGACCATGTTCCAACTCTAGCCTCCGAGATCAAAGTTGGAACCTGTGGCTTGGGGCCAATTTGCTCCTGTGGACACGTTCCAACTTTCCGGCTTCCACCATAGGGTTTCGGGTTAGACTGTCTAGTCTGTCTAGGCTGTTGGAATTGGGGTTTCGGGCGTTTGTTGTGGTGTTAAGCCTACTGAAGAACCAAAGGCGGCTAGTGCCAGAGCAGCGGCAAGCATCCAAAAATTTTTAAAAAATCATCTACTCCCCAAATCAACCTACATTAAACCTATCTTAAACACAGGTGCCTAAATCTTGGGTCCTTCGGACCCGTAGGACGGAATGCACCGGCTGAGGGCTGAGCTCCGGAGTTTAAGGTACCGGAATAACATTCATTGCCCACCAATGATCACCAATGAGCCCTCCTGTTCTGTTCCAAATCGCACTTCGTTTGGGCATCCAGGTCCAAGTGCAGGACGTGTTAGACTGAGAGCTTTGTGGCCGGAATTCAGGGTGTGGAGGTTGAGGGGTTGAAGTTCCCGACGTGATCAGGCTCAAAGACTGGCTTTGGAAGCCGGGCAAGCCTGAACCCATAGTTCTCTCCCACCACGAACCCACAATCTCAAACCGTTTGACTGAAACCCTAAACCTACAACGCCTACAACCCAAAACGCTAAACTCTATGCCCGAAATTCTAAACCCGACCCACACCCCAACACCCGAAACCCTGAGTTCAGGCTCCAGTGTTCACGCTCAGTCTGCGAATTGCAGAAACTTCCGATGAAATACAGCATGAAGAAAACAAGGCCCCACGCAATGCCAGTGAAAACCAATCAGAGCTATGAGAGCCCCCAACCTTCGAAAATAATAAACCTATGAAAATTTAGAAAATCATCCTTCTACTCGAAAAGCTCTCAACCCCGGAACCCCTCTGCACCGCTGCAAGCATGTAAAAACGACAATTTTGGGAAGTCACCAAACCCTCAAGCCACCGAAAACCCTTGAAAGCCCTCTTCCAAAACACCACACAAGGAGCCGCCTCTTCCGCGCGTTCCTGGGCGTAGCTGCCCAGCTTGGCGGACCGGAACTGGCGAAGGAGGCGGGCCAAGGTTTGCAGGGGTGCAGGGGCTGGCTTTGCAAGTTTGGTGTAGGGCTTGAGAAAGGCTCTAGTAAGGGCTACAGGGTTCACGGCTTTAGGGACTTGAGGCCGTCACGGGAATACGACCGCAGGGTCGCGGGTTGGGGTTTTACGATCTTAGAGGCTCAAAGCCTGGGCTTTTGGGGCGTTTAGGCTTGACGGTTTTGAGGCTGTAGAGTTTTAAGTTTCAGGGCGTTGGGTTCAGTGTTTCGGTTGAGTCGAGGGCTCAGGCATACATGCATACATGCATGCATGCATGCATGCATGCATACATACATACATACATGCACATATGCACACGCACACACATTCTGTGTAGATGTACACGCACGCACGCAAATATCAAACATATAGTCATATCTATGGGTCTACATCCATATCCGTGTCTGTACTTGTACAAACTCTTATACGTATGTCCACACACACATATCCGAAGCTTGTGCGTAAAAACGCGTGAACCTTCAACAGGACCACATGTCTACGCAGCGAACGACCAATTCGACCGTAGATCACAGATGTCTTCCATAGCCGAATCTTTACGGCCGGTCGATGCACTCCTGCGTCAGTATCAGGCAGGTGCAGCTCATGTAGCATGGCAATAAACAAGAAGACAAGCAAAACACAACCAACAAGGGCTTTTGCAGGCGACCCATGCAATACCCCACACAGGGCCCACACCCTCAATTTTCAATAAGGCACTGTGTCAACACTGGCTGGCACAGGCAGGCGGCGGGACCGTGGTTTTGGGAAATGTTTGTTGCATGCACTGGGACGGAGCCCAAGCCCTGAACTTCGTGCTAAAGGTTGAGTGTGTCGAAGCTGAACATAACTTCCAATGCCGAAGGCAACCCAATGCTCCTTTTACAACCCCGAAAAGCTTCTTGAAAGCCGCCTTGCCTTCTCCTGGCGTTTGTCCATGCGTGCCTGACGTACGACGCTTCCAGGCTTCTTGATCTTGGATAATAGGGTGTCCTATAACCTTAAAGGCAGGGTGAGGTCGGTGGAAAGAGCATTGCGCCCCGGTGGCGGTGGCGGAGGCGTTGCCGGTGGCAGTGGCGGCGGCGGCGGCGGTGGTGGTGGTGGTGATGATGGTGGTGATGGTGGTGATGGCGGTGATGGCGGTGATGGTGATGATGGTGCTGATGGTGCTGACGGCACTGATGGTGCTGATGGTGGATATCATCTGATGACGACGCTGATGGCGATGACCATGTTCAGAGGATGAGGATGCGGATGGGGACCAGAACAACATCAACAAGCTTAGGAGATGATGAGAACCAGTAAACTGAAGCTCTTTTGGGAGATCTGATGTAAAGGTATTACCTATTGATTATGCAACCTTTGTTGAGAATCGACGCTTGTCCCAGGCGATGCCCTTTGGTGGGGTCTCAGAGCGGCTGGCTACGTTATTGCTTCATGCGCTCGCTCTCTCTGGTTTTCCATGACCCTCTATTAGCTCCGCCGCAAAACAAGCCCAGAAAAGCGCGGAACACTCTTCGCTCAGATGATGGCTCACCTACCGTAAAGCCTGGACCGCCTGGACCAAATCCTTTAGAAATCCACCCCGCGCGAGAAAGAAATATGCAGATTCATGAAAGCATTGACACATCCGACCCGAGACTCCGCAATGTGTTTGTCCTAGTGATCATCGTGCTCATCGTGATCGTTCGGAGTCAGGGCAGGATTACATAACATTGCTCAGGCTTGAGGGCTCCGGGTTCGCATTCAGCATGAAGGGCTCCGGGCGCAATAGGACTTAGGATTCCATTCATTCAAGGATCGGGGGAGGGGGCAACAAGGCCTAGGGCTCAGGCCTTGCAGGGCTCCTTAAGCCGAATTCACTTACACCTAAACCCGTGCACCCTTGGCGCAACGCCCAAACCCTAAACCCCAAGCCCAAATCCCTTCCTTGAAAGCCGCCTGAAGCCCAAGCCCCAAACCCCATATGCAGCACCATATATACCTCCATTACAAAATTTAGAGAGCCCTACAAAAACGTTTCGAGAGCTCTGCAAACATGCTTAAAAGCCAGATCAACAGAAACCTTCAAAAGCCGCGAAAAAAACTATCAGATCCTGAAACAAATCTGCAAAAGCCCTCCAACAGCCTGTCAGACACTGAAAGGACTTTCAAACGCCCTGGAGAACCCCCCAACCCTCAACCCCAACCTTCCCAGAAAGCCGTCTCAAACCCTATAAAACCCCAGGAGCCTCTGAAAAACCCTCCCCGAAACCTCCTCGCCTAAACCCCTAAACCCTAAAAAAACCCTAAAACCCCAAAAACCTAAAACCCTCAAACCCTAAAACACCCCCTCTAAGCGAGGGCTCCCAAAGGCACCTGGATCTTCTCCGCCTCGAAGCAGCAGCGTTCCAGGAGGCCCAGGTACTTCAGGAGCCCTGCAGCTATGAATTAGGGTTTAGGGCCCTTTAGGGCTTTAGGGGTTAGGGGTTTGGGGGTGTAGGGCTTTAGGGGTGTTGGGGTTCAGGGTTTAGGGTTTAGGGGTTTAGGGTTTAGGGTTTATTACTCCGATTAGCTTTATTCGGTATGAAAACTACTATTTTCATTATGGGCATTCCTAACTCTGAACTACTATTAGCATTGCTGCTATAACTATTGTTATTGTTATTATTCTTATCGTGCGATTGATATTTGCATCGTTCTACATACAGTATTGTTGACGTTTCGGGTTGGCCTGAGTCATCGGAGAAGAACTCCTCGCACCCTCCAGCTCATGCAAAAGCTAAGCAAACCCATGCGACAAAACCCTTGCTAGGCGAACGAAAACCTGGTGAAACCCTACAACACACCGCTTAAACATAAACAACAGCCGAAAACACAGCCGTGGTCGCGGATTTTCAGGGCCCCGGGCGCTCGTCGGTCTGAAGAATGGTCAGCAGACCGTCCAGCTCCTCCTGCAGCTAAAGGGTTTAGGCCCGCGAACGGCTCACAGGGCTCTATGAGGCTTACGGCCTTAGATCTTAAAAATCTCCGATACAGCGCTCTTGAAGGTCCGTGCAGCTTGGCCCACAACAATGACTGGAGCCCATGTCATGACGCTTGAGATGATCTAGATAATACACTAAGAACGAATAACAAAGAAAGACGAGCATCAGAACGGTAATCATGATCTTGAGGGCAGTATTCAGAACCACAACCAAAACGTGTGTATTCCGAGTTGACCCTCAAGGCTCTGTTTCTCAAGCTAAGTTGACAGTCGAGCTCTCGAGGAGGGGACCCGTGCGGCAAACATCCCCATCGAACCCTAAAACACACACGACAAGCAACGACGAGATGCCACAAGCACAAACCTTCGGACGCCAGGCAACCTCTGCTAGGTCAGGTTCCTGGACCGCTCAACCCTAAGCCCAAATCGAAAAACCTTGACCAAAAATAGCTCAATAATCGCACAATGAAGATAACAACCCAATACTACTCAAACTAACTACGTGTACATGTACATACTTATTTACTTATTTACTTACTTACATCCGTCCATCCCTACATCCGTACATACATCTACATCCAGATGGCAGTTCCGAAAATAGGGGACCCTGATATAGTACCCTAAATAGTAGGATCCTTACTATAAGGACCCCAAAATAGAGTACCCCCCATTGTCGGAAACTCCCATATTCCCCAAGTCCCAGGCAGTCCTCGGAGCGCAGGCCCGTGTTCGCCCGGACCATCTGCTTGAGCACCCGCTTGCGGACTTGGCCGACCTTCGACTCACGCCTCGGGAGGTCGCCAAAAAGCAATGATAAAATTCCCCCAGTGCGATACCCGAAACCCAAATGCCCTAAACCCTAAACCTTAAACCCTAAACCCAAATACCAGGAGGGCTGGAGGGGTGACTACGAGAGGGGCTGTAAAGCTGAAGAATTTGAGGGGTTTGGGGTTTAGGGTTGATGGCATGGTGATTTTATAGGGTTCAGGGTTGATGGGGATTGGGGTTCCCTTGGAACGATGAGAGATTTTGGAATTAAAGGGTGTTTGGGGTGCCATGCTCACCTGCACTCGTCTATGCGCTAGGTGCCTCCTTTCATCTCGACATGTATCAGTTTACTTTGTGCTGTCATGACATACAGAACCAAAGCTCAAATGCATGCGAGTGGGCTGGCTGGAGGTCTCCGAAACCCTATGGCAGCAACACACGGCGTGTGCATTCCGTTTCTGCGCTCGACTAGAAGCATCTACACCGGATATCCCTGCATGGCATAGTTATGACTAGTGAGTAGGGGTTTAGGGTTTAGGGTTGGGAGTTTAGGATACACTTATGACTGATGGTGTGCCTTGGACACTGCCACAGCAGCCTGTTGGCTCGATCTAGGATCTTCGGCGAGCTACTACAGAAAACTCAGCCTCAAAACCCTGAAAGCCCCAAAGCCCCGGCCAAAATCTAAAACCCTAAACCCTACAAGGCCAACAAACCGAAACCCGCAATCCCACCCCGAAATCCCCGAACCCCGAAATCCCAAAGCCCTACAGGTAAGGACTGTTCAGCACTAAACACCCTCCACCCTAAAGTCCTAAATCATAAATCTCTAAGCCCTNCCCCCCCCCCCCCCCCGAAAAAACTGAGCATCAGGGGCGTTCCCGGGCCCCCAGCCGCTCCTCGGCCTTGAACTCTGCGCTGACCAGGGCCATGACGCGCTCCTCTTCAGCTTTGGAAAATCGCTTGGGGTTCAGGTTTTTGGGTTTATAAGGGTTTTGGACTTTAGGGCTTTGCGGTGTAGGGCTTTAGTGTTTGGGATTTTGGGGCTTAAGATTTTCTGTTCTGCCTTCTCTGCTTCAAGGCTTCGGGTTTTAGGAGATCGTGGAACTTGGGTGTCAGGATATGATCGCGTATGGCGAGCGGAATGTCTGCACTGATTTCTACCGGATGGTGTTACGAAGATTTTCCGGCTCAGACAAGAGCCTATAGAAACCCGGTCAAAACCCGACAGCCCCACGAACACATTCTAACAGAGCCCAAGAAAGATTGTAGAAACCCCGGGAAGCAAAGGGGACGACCCTGTGAGCCCCCGTCAAATGCCCAAGTACAAGAGAAACTGAAAACAACAACAGCCTAATCTCTTGCTCTCTAAATCCGACACAGTCAAGTGCCTTATTATCAGACTAGATTATCTGAGAGTAGCGACCCCTCACCATCATCACCCAAAACACCGCTAAACACAGACCCCTCAGAGACCGCAAAGAGAAAAAACGAAAAACTCTAACGCTCCCCTTTCTTTCCCCTTCCTTTACTTCGGTGAGCAAAAGAAGAGCAAAAGCAGAGCAGAGCACTAAGCAGAGCGCCTCTGCCTCGGGCCACATCGGCTCGATCCTTGGAGGGCCCGCCGCGCAGAGGGGCTTTGTGGTGGATTTGTGGATTTGCTGCGTAGGCTTCTGGTATCATTGCTTCGGGCTTCGGCTTAGGCTTCTTTTGGTGGGTTGGGGCTGAAACTCTTGTGAAAGGTGAAGTACGGTTCCTGTGTTTTTTTTGCCTTGCGCCTTGCTGGCGTTCAGCGGTAGTTCGCAGCCTAATTAAGCTTGCGATTGGCGGCTGAAGCTTTCGAAGGGCTTCGCCAGGGGACATGCCCACACGGTCCTCATTGGACGGGTGACAACAGGCTCCGAGGAAAGCCTCACTGCAACTGGAGGTCGTATTGCGGTGGGCCTGGTTCTGCGCATGCGCCATACGAGCTGCCCATCATTTGCTGCTGCATGAGCTGCGGCTTCCAGCCGTACCCATAGCCATACCACTGCTGGACGATTGGTCGAAGTCCATTGGCTCGGCCGAGCCTGTTCCCGCGGCTCTGCGCACGGCCTTTTGGTGCTTCTTGCCGATCTCGTGATCTGCCCACTGTGTCGGGCCGTTCAACCACATTTGGCAGCACTTGCAGTAAATGGCTGCGTCGTGCTCAGAATCGCCAAATCGCTGATCTGGATCGAAGTCCAGCTGCTCGGACGGGGCAGATCCCTCCACCTGTGAAATGCTGTCCCGGTCTGCCTGCATGTCGTCCGGCGGGTCTTCGTCGATGCCCTTTTCATACGACCTCTTTCCAAAGCCCTGTGGCGGTGCGGGGATCTTCTCCGAAACTGAAGAACCTTCTTTCGCCTGTGCCTGTCTGCGCACAGCTTTGCGATGCTTCTTTCCTAACTCGTGATCGGCCCACTGTGCAGCGCAATTTAACCACATCTGGCAATGCTTGCAGTAGATAGCCCCATCATGCTCAGTGTGCTGGTCTTTTTCCATGTCGGATTGTTGGGCATCCTCTGCGATTCTCTCCGACCTTTGGTCCATCTCGCTTCCTTCGGAGCTGCTCGGATCCTTTTCTAAGCCAAGGTGGATCAGCAAGCTTCGGGGGGTGGAGCCGATCACCTCACGAGAGCTGGATCCCTCCTCGACCTCCACCATACACAGGTCGTTCACGTGAAACCAAGCATCCATGTCAAGCCCCCTGCCCCAGCTCTTTCGACAGTGAATGCTGCTGTGGAGTATCCGCCTCGAGGACCTTCTCGCAATGGACCTGCGGAAAATCTTCCCGAAGCTGCCGCAGACCATTGGTGCTCATCAGGGTTGGTTCGGAATACGGGCAGGAACCTCTCGGTTCTTCATGAGTTCGAAGATCTGCTCACTGTCTTGGCTGCAGCATCAACTGCTCGGCCTCGAAGTAATCCAAATCCATAGTGAATGCACCGATCACTGCCAAGAAGACATCACCCGAAGCCTTGCGCGCTCCTGACTTGAAGAGCGGCTTCCACTTGACGCTTCGCTCCCTCTGATCCTTGGGCTGCGACAGCTTCTTGAACTCCTTGGCGAAGCGGCTGACGGCCTCCTCCAGCTCCCGTGAGTCTTTGTCCATGGATTCGTGGAGCTCGGTTAGGATGGATCTAGCAGCGAAGCTAACGTGGTTGGAGCCTGTGTGGCAGCGTTCAGCATATTTCGAGAAACGAGTGTGTTCGTATGTCGTCCCCTGGTATGCTTGGTATAACTTGCATAAACAAACTGCAAACATGTCTTGGCATCGTCGTGTGCTTCAAGGAATATTGGCAGACCAAGTCTATCTGCTTGCATGTGTTCGAATGAACCAGTTTTGGTTGGCTGGTAAGTACTTGGCGTCAGCCACAAGCCCCCAAAACAAAGCTCTATGTAAGCTCCCAAACCCTGACAGTTGAACCTCAAAACCCTACACCTTAAAGCCGAAACCGTGCAACCTGACTTCAGGCTGCAACGGCCCAAATGGAGTTAAGGCAGCCACGTCTGAGTGAGGAGTTCCGCGGCATTGCGCCAGAGCTCATTCTCCTTCTAAGGGTGGTTATGTTTCTGTGGCAGATATGTGCAATATACTCTTAGGTTTCTACGTATGTATGTACCTGTCTATCTATCTATGTACATATACAAACACATCTGCTTGTCAATATCATGCCCTGTCCTTCCGTGCCATCACAAAGTGTCATGCCATGCCATGTCACGTAATGCCATGTAATGTCGCATAGTGTTATGTATTTTCCATGTAACGCCAGATAGCACCATGTGCTATCATGTAATGTTATGTCACATGATGCAATGTCGTGTGATGTCATGTTGTGTGATGTAGTGCGGAATGTGGCCTAATGTCAAGGCCGTCAGGCCATGTCATGTCCTGCCACGTCGTTTAATGTCCTGCAATGTCATGCAATGTCATTTAAGTCACATGTATGTCATGCAATGTCATGTAAGGTCTTGCAATACAATGCAATGCAATGTGCTTTGATGACATCCCATGTGGTGCACTGCACAGCAACGAAGGGGAAGGGAGTTAAGTTTTAAATGCGTTACATGGCATTATATTACATTGCCTCACCTTCCATGCTTTGCACTTCGCCATAGCAAAATTCCCTTACGCCGCATTGCACTTATGTTACACTACATTACATGGTACCCTTGCAGGCCTCTTTAGAGGCCGCCGGATCGTCCCTGGCCCCTGCCAGCAAGTCCTGAAAGAAACCAGCGAGGATTCGGGTTTAAAATTCGAAGAAGAATGCTTCGGGTTTAGTTAAGAGGGCGTGCTGTTAGCGACGATGTGTTAGCTTCCCTTACGCGGTGCCAAGACAAATGGCGATGAGGCACTAAACAAACAGCCGACAGATGCACTTGGGTTGCAGTGATGCTTGAATACATCTTTACTTTCGGTTTCCGGGCAAGCTTCCTAGGCAAAGCTATGACTGTGGGTGTGTTTACGCGAAGATTTCGGGATGGTTTCCTACATGTATTGAAGCATCACGGCATTGTGTGCCCTGCAGTCAATGGCTTACGCCACCTCAGGTCCTTCGGTCGAGGGTTCAAGGCACTTAGTGGNCTACATGTATTGAAGCATCACGGCATTGTGTGCCCTGCAGTCAATGGCTTACGCCACCTCAGGTCCTTCGGTCGAGGGTTCAAGGCACTTAGTGGGTTTACAGCGAGCAGAGAGTTTTGAGCCCCCAACTCAAAAAGCCTTCCCCACCTGCACCATGGGACCCTAAAGCTTTCGAGAGCCATTCAGCTAAGGAACCCTTAAAAGACCCTGAAAGTCCTGAAAGCCTGAAGAAACGTACGCCTAACACAGTCTTTGACTGGCCTCAAAAGGTGGGATGAAGGTAGGTAGGATAAGGGATGCCTTATAAAAGCGCTCTTAGTTGAGGATCACCTCACCTTCCTTCATCCCACCCCTGGAGCCCTCTTCCGGGCAGCTCGCACCTCGCGGTACACGCGAGCCTTCGAGTTCCCGCCAGGTTGGGGCTCAGGCGTCAGGGGTCTGCATACTCCTGCTGCTACCATTAGCAGAGTTAAGCTGTTGAATAGGAACAATCATCACCAGCATAAACAGAATCATGGTACAAGCTAATCACAACATTAAGAACACTGATGATAATGATCACCTCTAGTGTGAATATCAGCATATGATCACCACGTTTCTTCCTGCGGATGCTGCCGCTCATACACAGCTATGAGCTAGGCCTGCATTCGTGGGTTCGCATGCATTTTAAAGTCTTCTTTGAGGTTTGGGACTTAAGCTTATGGTAGCCTCAAGCCCTGACCCTAAAGCCTCGAAGCCTCGAAGCCTCGAAGCCTTAAAACCTTGAAAGCTGACACCGCCCGAAACCCCAACGAACAAGAAACCCCGCACATAACATAACTGCAGGATCTTTACCATGCAACCCCTGAAGCCTGAAACCTGAGCCCTAAACCCTGAAACCTAAACCCTGAAACCTAAAAGACAACTCCGAAGTTGAAGAAACCGCCCGGCTGGGCTGCCAGGCAGGCACGCTACAGCTCGGACTCGCTGAGTACATGCCCACAATGGGCTCTGGGCCGCCGCATGCGGTTTTTATGGCTTAGCGATTTGGGTATCGGGTCCTGTCCATTTGGATACTGCTATGCAGGGTATCTTCTTGCGTTTAAATGCGTTTAAGATTATCGGGTGACGGGGGTGTTCGGCTCCGGGGCCCCTGGCCTGATCTAGGGCTCACCGGTCTACGGGTACGGGTTCAGGTTGGGGCTTTGGGCTTTGGGGTTTAAGGTCAAGATCAAAGAAATTCTCGGTCCTGGCTTGAAGTCAAAGCTTAGGGCTTCAGGTCCAGGGCGTTCGTTCATTACAGGTACGACTCAGGTGCAAGTTCAGGGGCACCTCCCTGCTGCACCCCAACCCCGAAAAAACTAAACACGATGCACACAGCACTTGAAGCCCCCCAGACCTGAAATGCTTCAAGGTAGATCCTTGCCGAGGCTTCCATACTCACTGAGCCCAAAGAATCAACACACTTGTAATCTGCAACCTCGAAACCCCAAAGCCTACTGACCAACTTTCAAGTTCCCTTATAATCAAGATATGTAGCATAAGATGCCCCAAAACCTTATTCTAAGCAAGTAAAGACCCATAAAGCCTTCTACAATATTAGGGGCCTCTTTTCTCCTAATCACTCTGCAGAGAGAGCCTGCGGTCGCAAGCTCTCCGGAGAGCACCGGCGGGTTCGCCTCACGGCCCCCCCCCCCCTAGTGGCCTAATCAGGAAACCATGGGGTTTGTATAGGGCCGTATAGGGTTTATAGAAGAAGGGCTCTGACTCTAAAAATGAAGGTTCAGGGCTGAGGTTCATGATTCATGTGCCCACAAAGAGGATAGTCCCCATCCTGATCGATGAATCCTGCGTGCATCGGTTGAAGTTGATGTCTTCTCAGTCAAGGTTGGGGCTTCTGTATGAGTCCCAAATCCTGACAACGACTGGAACACAGAGAATACCGACCGGACCCGGAGATGACTGGAGGAACCACCGCAAGGAATGATCCTTGAAGGTGGCGCGACACCACAAAAAGAAAAAGAGGCCACGTACTGTCTTCTTGTGCAAATCTCCGTCGCAACTGCATCACTCATCTCGTGGCGATGTCAAGGACACGACCAAGCAAGGAATCGTTGGCCAGAACTCCACATCCAGCCCGCTTTGTATCCTGTTAACAGTTAACACTCCCACTGGCTCCACGACACGATGTAGGGTTAGAAACTCATACTTAGAAGAACAGCTGCCGAAAAAAACATGAAAATGCGGCTGTCCGAAAGACTGGCTTGCATGTTGACCTTCGAGCATGCGTAGAGAACAAGTTAATTTCAGAGTTTTGGATCTGGTTTCGTTGTATTTGTGCACGTCGGCCTCCACATCCGGGAAGAGCGGCTGAGGCTTTCGTCCCTGGCAAGGACCGCCACTACACTGCATTGGTCGTCAAGCAAACTCAAACTTCTCTCTCACTCTGAAGCACGGGGTCGGATCTCTCCCCCCTCGCCCACATGCAGCCTTTCGGTTAAGGGATGTGCGTTTTGCGGGTTTGGGCTTGGAAGCCCGGGTTTGGCGCTCACAGACACGTCCAGCGCTGGGAGCCTTGAGCATTTTGCCCCAGCCCAGCGGATCGAGCTCTTGCTCCCGTTCCCGCCTCGCTTCTGGGAGTCAGGAGACCTACAGTCAGGTCATGAAGCAGGGCCATAGCCAAATAACCTGCAACCGCTAAAACCGAAGCCACGCAACCCTGAACCCCAACGGC
Organism: Symbiodinium sp. clade A Y106; assembly: GCA_003297005.1. Classification (NCBI taxonomy): domain Eukaryota; class Dinophyceae; order Suessiales; family Symbiodiniaceae; genus Symbiodinium; species Symbiodinium sp. clade A. Next base: position 18,116 of record BGNK01005770.1, read on the forward strand.
TCTGAACCCGGAGCTTTGCAAGATTTACAGCATGTACGAGTTAAAGTGCTGGGGCTGTGGGCTTTAAGGTTTCGGGCGTTGGTATCATCCTGGAAATTAAATACTGGGGCTCCTAGCAGATAAGCACTTGCTGTGTGCTGCCCAGCATTGAGGGTTTTGGTAGCCCGAGTTTACACTACAGGGATTGATAGGAAAGATTTCTACAGAGCAGCTTTCACGAAATTCCATCTTGGAGTGGCTTCTATCCCGGGTTGTAGGATCCCTAAGAAACCCGAAGCACCACAATAGAGAACTTCGAAACGTCCTCCCCGTAATAGACAACCCGCACCCTGAAACACTTCCACTGCACCAGGACTCTGCGATGTGAGGCTTTGATTACAGGATAAATACAGGGGTAAAATCCCTAAACTGAAAGCCCAGCTTTGAACGCTTGGCTCCCGGACGCCTTCCTCTCTTCCTGACGGCCGGCCACCACCCAAACGCTAGACCCAAGGTTTGTGGGTTTGGGCAAACCTTCGACTCTTGACCCTCGAAGCCCTTAACCCTAAAACTCCCTAAAGCCCTAAACCCAGAAACCCCGAAAACAAAACCCTAAAACCCCTGCAACCCCTATCCCGCAGCCTTTGTGGCCTCGTCGGCTTCCGGGCTTCGAAGGCTTTGGATATCGGGTTTGGGATTTATTGCAGGCAGTAGTGCTTAGAATTAGGGCTTAAGGTTTTGAACAATGTCGACCTTGATTGCTGAACCCCCCAAAAAAAAGACAAACTTCGAGGTCAGTGAAAATAGCATGCCTATCGTGAGCCATAATCAATAAAGCGGACTTCTACTATCAGGCCCAAGCTTGAGGCTGTACCCTGAAGTGGGCTTCTACTCATCAGGGATCTACATTAGCCGACTCAGCAGCTTAACGCTAATGTAGGGGCCTTGATGATTAAAATAGGGCTTTGGGGTGTATTATACTATAGTTATAACAAGGACCCCCCCAAAAAAAAATAACATAGGCAATTATTTAGGCCCCTATAGTAGTTCAGGATTTCAAGCTTTGGGATTCCAGGGTTGAAGGCTTTGGCGACAGCTAAAGGTTGAGGGGTTGGAGTTTAAGGGCATACTCTGCCGTGCGTTATGAAGGATGAGAACCACCCACCCGAAACACTTCCTTCGTAAGCCCTCCAGTACACCCTGCAAAATAATGCGTCAACCAGAAACTTCCTCAGACCATAAAACACGTCATCAACCTCCCAAGACACAAACGCAAGTCACGCCTGGGGAACAAATTATTGCTTTCGGGTGTCGCCCTGGAGCCTCAAGCTCAGCCGGCGTCTTCTGTGGCTTTTTGGGCCTCGACGTACAACTGCCAGCTTTGAGGGTAACTCCGACGACAGCGTCTAGGGCCTAGGGCGTCTGGGTGACTTAGGCAACAGTGTGTACCGCCTTGAAGACTCTGAGTTTCAGATTAAGGCATTTAGGGTTTTGGATTTAAGGCTGACGTCCAGAGTGTCTAAGGCTGTGAGGTCAGGGCTCAAGGTCTAGGGCTCCAGGGCATGCCGTTGCTACAGGTTGTGTAGTCTCTCGAGGTCTGTCATATTCATGACCAGAGTACGCGTACGACATGTCACCATCAACAACACAGGCAACAGCATTAGGACCAATGCAGAAGCAATGCGAAGAAAAAGAGGGAGAACACAACCAGCAGAAACGGCAATCCCCAAAGATGTGGATATCGAATGGTTCGAGCCCCTGATTCTGGGAAGTAATACATGATAACACAGCAATGACGCTGAGAAATAGTACATCATGTAGCCATATTCAGCAGCAGTAGAAATATCATCTTCTAGAGCAGTTACGTGGCTCTTGAACTCTGGCCCCTGAGCTGCAACCATTGTCTGGTGCTCGTCTGCCGATCCCGAAGCGCATGAATCCCAAATGCTGCAGCCTAAATCCTTGAAGGGAATCCATAAGGGTCCTTAAAGGGAACCCATAAGGGATCTTTAGGGCCTCTAGGGCTTCGTTTAAGGGGGCATACATTCTTCGGCGTATGCGCAATGATGCAGGCCAGAATGCCCTCAATGCCCATTCCATGAAGCCTGAACTTCGAACCCGACGCCTCAGCGATGCAACTTGTTAGGCATCTTCTTGTATGCGAACTGATAATGGTGATGGTGATAATGACGATGACGATAACAACCAGGATGATGATGATGATGATGATGGTTATGGTGGTGGTGTAGTGGTGGTGGTGGCGGCGGCTCCCATCTTTGTACATGGTTCTCTCTCCCCTGCGCAACTCGATGCTCTTCATTCTGAGGCCACGTCTTCGGGGGCTTGTCTAAGAACATGGCGTCCAGCTCCCGGACCTTGGCAAAGACTGGAACATTGCTAAGTAGCTTACTATGTTTAGGGCAGTCAAGGCCTGTATGATCAGTTACACACACAACACCCGAAAGAGGCCAAACTCAAACGGTCCTGCTACGAGGCTTGCAAGGAAAAGACAGTCTGCAGCACTGCAGCACCCCTAGAGAGGAGGATGCCCCCAGCGATCTAGGCAAATGTTTTGGATGTTGGGGGTTCAGGGTTTAGGCAATTCGGGCTTTAAGGTTTGGTGGCGGGGCACACTGCACAAACCATTCACGGCGGCTAAGACGGCACGATGAGTATGTAGTGTAGCTCAAGCATCAAACCGTGATAACTCCTGGGCCCTTCTCTCTCTCCCTCTCTCTCTCACTCTCTCAGCCTCATGTCCCAAAACCGTAAAGCCCCAAACAGGGCACCCAAACCCCTTCAATCCCACTGAACCCTTAAACCCGTCTGAAGCGCAAAAAACAGCAAACTCCTGAGCCTCCCAGCCCGCTGGCCGCTCTCCAGCATCACGGCCTTCAGCCGATCTTGCAGCCCCTTCGCCTCCTGAAACTCGCGAGTCCCGCCCCCATCCGCAGGGTCCTGGCCCCTGCTTATGTGAACCCTTGCTGTTTTGCGGTGTGGGTGGCAAGGTCACCACAAACTGCCACCCCTCCATCCTGGATGTGCCACCGAGCCCTGACTGGACCCTGGAAACCTACCCAGACCTGCCTGGGCCGTAGCTGACCTTGTCTGTGGCCTGGACCCAGGTATCACAGTCAAATGACCGAGACGCCCTGACGGAATCCTAAACCCGAAAATCCCATAACGGTAAAACCCTACACTCGAAAAGCCTAAAAACCCTGAACCCGAAAAACCTAGAACCCTGAACCCGAAAACCCTAACACCACGAAACCAGGCAACCCTGAAGCCTAACTCCCTAAAGCCGAAACTGCTGCTTTGCTACAGACCGGGTCCTCATGGACCTGGCGCCAGCTTCGACTTTGCGTCCTCGGCTTTGCAGCGACACGGTCCTACGGCTTAGGGTTTAGGCTTTACTGTAGGGCTTTAGGGTTTAGCGTTTAGGGGCTTAGAACATACTAGGATATGCTATAATATGTTCTGCAGTATGCCATAATATACGATACTGCAAGATAAGAAAATCAACGTGGATATAAGACGATCTGAGTGGCTATGCAAGTGTTTGGGGCTTGGGGTTCAGGGTGTTAGGGGTTAGAGGGGGCTTCGGGTGTTAAGGTTGAAGGTTTTAGTATTTTTGTTGAGAGGGTGTAGAGTTTCCGTGTTGGGGTGTTGGGTTTTGGGTTCTGTCGCAAGGGGGTCGACAAAAAGGCCAAAAGCCCGGCCCCCGTGCGCTTGAGAATCTGTGCTTGCATTCCTAACCCGATCAAAAAACTCCGATGCAGGGGCCCCAAAACTAGAATAGCGGTGTGGCCCCTTGTGAACCAACTTCGGTCTAGACTTGAAACTTTAAAGCTTTAGCTTGTAATACCCAAGTTGCGATTTCGAACACATGGTTCAAAATCATAATTTATGATGTAGGGCCTGAAGCTTCAAGGTTACCACGTCGGGCTCTTCACACAGGCCCCGTACTTAGCAAGAAAATTGGAACGGGATATTCCGGGTCCGGGGTTTTGCTACCCCACCTGCTGCTTAGGCCCCAGACCCATGCCCTGTACCCTAAACCCGAACCACTAAACCCTAATACCCTAAACCCTATGCCGTAAAACCCTAATACCCTAATACCCTAATACTCTCACACCCTCATGCCCTAATACCCAAACCCTACGCCCTGTTGGGATTCCTCCCTCTGAGAGGGCCCTGAGAACGCCACACGACTCCCGGGGCAGCTCGACGGGGAACCTGACAGCTTGGAATTGAGGGATTGAAATTCCCCATTAGGAGTACTATTTACTGATTTCTATCTACTACTTACTGTTATCTTTGCGATCTTTACAAGTTTTCTCTTACTACAACTGGTGGCATTCGCTCTGACCCTAAGCCCTAAACCCTTCGGGCGTATCGGTTAAGTCCGATGCTGTGGGCGGCTTATGCAGCTTGACGGTGGTTGATACGGAAGCCTCAGCCTCGAGGTTGGTAGGAGTCATCAGGAAGACATAGGAGGACACCCAAGACCAAGACGCAAGCATGGGCGTCTCGGGACGATGTTCTTTCACTCGGCGGGCGGTTCTCAGCTTTAGTTTACTGTGTGTGTTACTTGTTGGTTTTGAGGGCAACGTCTTCAAGGCTTCGGGCCAATGGCCCAAAAGTTTCCGGGTTAAGGCTTCTTTGGGTGTAAGGTTCAGGGTTTAGGGCTTTTCGGATTTAGGGTTTTAGGGTTTGCTGCTTTTTGGGTGTACGCTTTAGGGTTTAAGGTTTAGGGTACGGCTGCACAATTGTACCCAGTCGAAATCTTCGTGTTCAGTGTTTCGGGCTTCTGATTTATCTCGATGCTTTGTCACGCTTGGGTTGTGTTCGATTAGGAAAGTTTAGGATTTTCAGTTGGGATCTGCAAGACTCGCGCGAGGGTGAAGACTGCAACGGCTTCAAGGGTTGGCGGCCGGCGGTTTACCGAACTAGCGCCCAGGGTCCCTGTGAATGCGCCCATTGCTCGGACCACGATGTAGTGCTTATGTCTACGCAACTGTGCTTTACCATCATGGGCCACGGACCCTGAGCAGCAAATGGTAAGCAGCCCGCCAAGCTGAATGTGAGGCTGCCCACAAAGACAGGCCACAGCAAGACCTCCGGCAAAGTCTCGGGCTTCACCCATTGCGGCGTTACAGCTTTGACAAGCCTTGCCTAGGTTCGCCTGGAGGTGACGACTTGTCCTATACACATTTTAGAAGAGAAGATGGAGAAGAAGCGGACTATGCTCCATAGAACTGAACCGGACCGAACCTGGACCGGAAAGATCGCAAATCCTTCAACCATCAAGCTTTGACCACTAAGCCCTGAACCCCAAACGCATCCCAAACCTCAGAATTCCACCACCCTGAATCCGAAACCCCGTCGCAGCTCCAAAGGGTTTGGATTCATGAAACTTGGGTCTAGCGCAAGTTTAGGGTTTGGAGTCCAGGATTTTAGTCTCCCAAAGGCCCCCCCCCCCTCAGCACCCCGGAGTCTGATTCCACTCGCCTGGCCAATGCGGCCCCAGCGGACGGAGCGGGCGCCACGCACCATGGCTGGGGATGTCGGCATCTCAACTGCTGATCCTTCAGAACTTTCTCAAGCACAACATTACATCCTAAACCCTGCACCCCAAAGCTTTGATGCTCACAAGCTTCACGGGTTTGGCTGAGGCTTTTGCTTTCAAGGTCGGGTTTGGGTGTTGAAGGCTTCAGGGTTTGAGGTTCAATCTACCGGAAGTAGGTACAGGGGCTACAACTTTGGGGCTCTGTTGGGTTGACAAGCCCAAGAGAGTCGGAGCTTTCGAATACCCCAGTACTACATGCTGAAGCCCTAGGTTCGCGACCCTTTACGCACCATACCTCGAATTCCTGCTTTTGAGGCTTTGCAGCTTGGGAGGCATGGAAATGGCGGAGCCTTGCGGGCAGGTTTCGAAGTTCAATCTTTGGGGGAGTCCAGGGTTTCAACTCCCTCGGGTCGGGTGCAACTTCTTGGAGCTCCCAGGGCTCCCAGGGCGCAAACTTCTTGGGATTCCTTCCGCCGGCTTCTGGGGGTTGAGGGTTAAGGGCTCCGGGGTCAGGGTTGGGGGCCGAGGGGTCTTAAGGTGGAAGCAAGACTTCTGCGTCTGGTGCTGAACGGGAGCACTGCTCTAGCACTTGTAGGACTCTACAGAAGAGCCACTCGCGGCCCACAGAGACTTAACCCGCTTCCACAAAAAGGGCCGAAGCCTCAACCTTTCTCAACCCCAAGCGCGATGTCTGACATCAAGAGCCCTTACCTCTAATTAGAGCTAAAGGCTTTTTTCGCACTCCCGCATGGGGAAATCGGGGGCAGAGGAACGGGGGATGGAGCAAAGTCCAGTGCCGGTGGCTCTCATGGACGTGGTTTAGGATTTGATCCTAAGGAACCCTAAACCCTAAACCCTAAAATTCCAAACCCTATACCCCACACCCCCAAGGTCTCGTGAAAGGTCGTATCTGCAGGGCCATGATTCGAGGCTCAAGTTTGGGCTCTAGGGTTTAAGGTTCAGGGTTTAGGTTTCAGGGTTTCGGGTTCCAGACTTCAGGGTTTGGAGGTTGCACCGTGCGGCTTTGCACCGTGCGGTTTAGCTTTCAGGGCCGGGCTGAAGTTCAAAGGACGTCGAGCGGGGCCCATTGCTCTGGTGCGCCCTAAGATTCAGAGAGCACACATAAAAATTTAGGACTTAGGGTTTAGGGTTTAGGGTAGATAGATGGAGTGATGTCCCTAAACCCTAAACCTGCAATGGAGACCATGAGCACCCCGAGGATTCCGCTTGCCTGGATCTTGCGCTCCAGGGATTCCGAGCGTTCTGGGGTTAACTCCAGGCCCTGCTCTCATCACTTTTGTGAGAAAACTCTCAACTGTGCTCTGCCGCTTTTGGTCCGGTCCCTCGGTGTCATGAAAATCGAGAAAGCTTCTGGAATCCCTCCGGAGGTAAGGAACTCTCAAGCATGAGTGCTCGCCTTAAGCCCATGGGCGCAGAATAAAAAGGGTCTGCACAGAAATTATGTCCCCTTTTACTCCTAAGCACTTCTAAATGCTGAGGCCCCCATAGATTCCTCTAGACTCCAAACCCCAGAACGCTGTGCCTGCTCAGAAAAAGGTGAGACAGCCTCGCCACATTGGCCTTGCATTGCTTGCAACTGTCGGATTAAAACCCAAACCTAAACCCTGAACCCTCAACCTAAGCCCGAGTTCAAAGCTGTCGTACGGAGAAGGCCCCAAAGCCCCAAGGAGCCTGTAAGGTTATGTTGGGTTTCCGGCCAGGGTTGAAGGCTTCGGGTTTAGAGCCTGCCACAAAGCCCGCTAGATGCCCTTTAAAGGTCAGAGTTGCTAACGGTAGGGTTTGGCTATCTATGGCTAAACCTCTTTATAACTCCAATTGAGGAAGTTGCAAGCCCTTGTACCGCTGGCGTGAAGCTTCAGGTGTAGGGGCAATGAAGGTTGCGTTCTTTGATGGGGGAGTTTGAAACCTCAAAATCGAAAAGCTCCAGCAACGGATTGAACGATCCAGCACATTTTCAGGGCTTTATGGTTGTAACGAGAAGAATGCGAACAGAGACACACGTACATGCAGAACAAGAAGAACCGTCAATTTTTCGCTGAGGCCCTAAAGCCTAAACCCCAAACCCTAAACGTTAAGAACATAAAGCTCTGAAACACCAAGGCCCTAAACCCAAAGCCCTAAAGCCGTAAACCCCAGGGGTTTAGTTTAGGGTTTAGGGTTAGGGTTTGGTTTAGGATTTAGGGTTTGAGGTTTAGGCTAGGGTGCAGGGGTTTAGGGCTTCGGTTTTTGGGCTGGGTATTGGGGCTTGAGGGTAAGCCTGAGAATTCAAGGGGCGCAGGTTTGACCCTTGACCCCTGACACCCCGCACCCCAAAACCTTAACAATTGAAACCCTAGTCCTGAACTCGATCAAACCGCCGAGCGCCAATACAGGGGCCTGAAGAATTAGTGGCAGTTCTCCATTCTAGTCCCGAGCCGCCACTTTTGTCCCTTCCTGAGTTCCTGGCCCTGCTACATCGTTTTTCGCATGGCGGGGGGCAAGCTGTCCAGCCGCCAGTTCATCGTCCTTTGGGGTTTCGGGTTTCGGATTCACGGCTTAGGATCTTTTTAAAGCCTCACGGGCGGTGGGCCTACAGGACTTTGCACACCTTTGGAGTTAAGCCTCCAAGCTCTGGACCCCTCAAGCCCCACAGTCATCACAGAGGCTCCGAGCAAATGGGCGTCCCTTGAAATGTTGGGGGAAGGGCCGATGGAGCCTAGGGTCTGGGGTTTAGGGTCTAGGGCCTAGGGTTTACGATGGGGCTCCAAGGCTTTAGGATTCCACCACAAACAAAAGACGGGCCACGATCAAAACAAAAATGTGCCTGGGTGCCTTCTTGGGCAGCACAGACACTCCGATAATCCGTAAAAAGTTCTAATAACATCATTCGCAATTCGGACACAAGCGTAAAAGCAAGCAAGCACATCAACAGAAAAATTCCAACAAAACTATCTGGGGATGCAGTAGGAGGCGCCCAAGAGCAACGACGAGTAAGATTAGCAGGAGTAGTAGGAGTAGTATGAATACTTCGAGTAGCAGTCGCAGTCGCAGTGGGATTGGGAGTCGGAGTCGGAGTATGGGAGTAGGAGTTGTCGTCGTTGTTGTCGTTGCTGCGGCGGTGGTGGTGGTGGTGGTGCTGGCGGTGGCGGGTATCAGTGCTAGTGGTGGTAGTAGTAGTAGTAGTAGTAGTAGTCGTGGTGGTAGTAGCAGTAGCAGTAGCAGTAGCAGTAGCAGCAGCAGCAGCAGTCGCAGTCGCAGTCGCAGTCGCAGTCGCAGTCGGAGTATAGGAGTAGGAGGTCGTCGTCGTTGTCGTCGTTGCGGCNTGGGGGTGGTGGTGGTGGTGGCGGCGGCAGCAGGAGGAGGAAGAGGAGGAGGAGGAGGAGGAGCAGTCGTTCGGTCGTGCTCGCCATATCTGCGGTAGTGGTAGAAGAGCAAACCCCCCAAGCCTGCCCAGCGGCGTCGCCCGGGGCGTTGGCAACTCTTTCGCTGCCTGCAGGCAGTCAGGACAAACGACACGGAAACGTTCACGTACGTTTTAGGGAACAAGCTTCTCGAAATTCTGAAGAGTGTTGAAAACTTGTCACATCCAGGAGGATGAGCATGAAAAACAACGCACTGCGCTCCCTACTGCGATGGCATCTGCAACAACTACTACCATGATTCCTTGTCCAGTATTCGGAAAGGAACCTGGAGCCCTCAACCCCGAACCTCTCAAACCCCTGCAGCAGCACTTTTTGTGGCGACTCCGCAGTTCCCGGTGCTTCCACCACAGACGACTCCTGGCACCGAAGAGTTGGAGAATCACAGGAGGTCATAATACAGGTTTATATGAGGGACGACCTTGTCTACGACCCTGCGGGCCTCTGAGGAAGGCGCCATAAACCCTTCACACCCCGAAGGTTCAGAGAACCCCCAAACCCTGGTCTCCTGCTCGCTGTCGCCGCTCGGGCTCCCTGGATCTGGGCCGTAGCGTCGGCTGGCCTGGGAAGGCCCAAAGTAGGGGGCTTCAGCTTTTAGGGTTTAGAGATGTTTAGGGCTTGGGTTTAGGATTTTCGGTTTCGGGTTCGGGCTTGGGGTTTAGAGTTTAGGGCTTCGGGTTTGAGGTGACGGGGGAGTCAGGGTAACTCTACTACTTTAGACCGGCATTTGGGTGTGTTTGCTTTTCCCGGGGTCAAGGCGTCATGCTCTGCAGAGATGCGGGCTTCAGGTTAGAGACGTTCGCATCTCGGGTTTGTGTTCAGAGATGCAGGTTTAGGGATAGCAGGCTAATGGGGTAGACGTTAAGTTTCAGGGTGCAAGGCCATGCTCTTGAACCCCTAAAGGCCCCCAAACTCGGTGGCGTTTTTTTTGAGAAAATTCGCAACCACCTAGATTCTCAAAGCTCTAAGCCCTGAAACTTATCTGAACCCTGCAACCCTTAATACCTGCAAACATGATCTTGAAATCCACGAACCGAAACCTATAAAAAGCCTCAACAAGCTTAGAGCCATGAACGGTGCTCCGATTTTCCACCCTCACAAAAAGCTCGGGCGGGGGCGATGGACTGGATGAGCTCTGTGAACTCCTCCGAAGCGCCGAGAGGAGAATCTATAGGGTTTTGTGCTTTCGGTTTATGGGCTTTGGGGTCCCATCAGGTTTGGGATTTAGGGCTTGTGGGGTTTCAGGTTTACGGCTTATAGGGCTTATAGGGTTTAGGGTGTAGGGCTTATGGGGTAAAGCGCCTGACACAGGAAAATGCCTCGTGCGGACGCATTAGGCTTTAGACGTACTCACCCCAAGACCACCCACTTGCAATGCTCAGGGATTTGAGGCAATTTGAGGCAGTCTACATTTCTCTCTCATGCGTGACTGATTGGGAACTCCAGTCGCTCCGGTTCTTGAGTATTCCGGTTGCTCCGTGCTGCTGAATACATTGATTGCACTTGGCGACGGTCTTCGGCCGAAGGTTGTCACAGTGCTTGGAGGGTTTCTGTTCTGCGCTTTGTGATGTGACGGGTCCCTGCGGTGTCGGTCTTGCTTGAAGCGCGAAGTTTAAACTACTATGAAGGTCTGCGGTGTCACATGGGATCTGATTTATGGATATTAGGGTTCACGCCGGTTGCTAAAGTGTGATTCTGCTAAACATGAGGGGGTTTCAGGTCTAGGCTCTTGCTCTTTGCAACGCGTGTCCTGCACGGATGCTTGTCTTAAAACCCTACGCCCTAGACCCCAAACCTATGCGAGAGCACCTGGCCGAATGCTCCCAAGCACCCATCTTGATCGATATACCTGATCAACAACACAATCGAATCCAGCACCTCAAAGCTGAGGAGGCCGTCGCGGGAACTGTCGGCAGAGTCCAACACCTTAGTTTCGGGCCTAAGGTTTGGGGCAGCTCGCTGCATATAGCAAGGAAACATGTCAAAATGGCACTCTGTGCCACCCAGGGCTTTACCCTTTCATATGGCCTCACCATTACCATCTGATCTGATGTTGCTGATGGTGCTGGTGAGGATGAGGATGACGATGCCTGTTGGTACTCTCAGTATTGCTATCATCAGCACGGTTGACAGAAGGTAATTGCAAACCCTCTATGAACAGAACAAGAACCTTGATGTTAATGGAACCCTACCAAACATACGAAAAATCCTTCAAACAAGAACTGTGCAAACCCTCTGGAAACCCAAAAAGACTCCCATACATACATATATACATACATACATACCTACCTCTCTGAATATACATATCTATATATATATATACCTATACATATATACATATACATATGCATGCGTCTTCAGGCCGTATTCCACACTCCTTCAAGACGCCGCAATGCATATATAGATTACATATGTATATATATATATGTATATATATATATATATGTATATGTGTATATAATATATACACGTATATCTTTATACAGACAAACAAATAATAATTATAAAAATATAAATATAAATATAAATATAAATATAAATATAGATATAGATATAAGTATAAGTATAAGTATAAGTATAAATGTAAATTTCAATGTAAATTTAAATGCAAAAATACATTTAAATATATACATATATATATACATATAACAGGGTTTTGGATCGATTGGCCAGAAGCGGCCGAATAGCCAAAGCCCCAGTACCCGTTCAATTGCCCATGGTCGAGAAGGGTACGCCTCGACGAGCCCGCGGTCCACTCAATGCTGCACCGAAGTGGTACAAAGCAGATCGTTCTCAGGACGTCAGCTTCGGATCCGCTGCATACAATGCGGTCAGTTGACGTGGCCTTCATACGAGAGTGCATTTGATGAAACCTTCAAGCTGCCCCTGTTCACAGATTTCTGTGCATGCGCACGGCGTGAGGATGATAAAACTTGCCATGCTGTTTGTGCTGATTGGTCTGATGCGCTGCTGACCTGGCTACTTGGCGACAGTACAGTCAAATGGCTTCAGCTGGAAACCACTGCACACTTCAGCCGTTGGGCATTGTGTTCAGACCACAATGCTGGTGAGTTGCATGGCGAAACCCCATTGATGGGAAAGCGCCACGCAGAGGGACACCAGATGGTTGCGAATGGGACGTGAGCGAACATTCATTGCACCCGGATGTGAAGCATCATCTGGGAAAGTGCGAGATTCTGGCAAGGCCGTGTCTGCAACGCCTGCGCAGAATACTGCCAACAAAGTCGACAAGAAGTTTGAAGTTGTTGACTGCAACAGCCTTGCGAGGAGCGACTTCTACATGGGACATGGTGTTTGGGAGCTCAGAATATCATGGATCAGATGACGGGCCAGACTGATGATCGACCCTGTTTTGGCCGCGGATGAGAGCTCTTTCTGCAATTGCATGACACGGTGATGGAGTACCGTTCCACGGATGTGACTGGAAACTTGCTTGCTCCAGAGGGCGTGGTCCGGAACGTGTTTGACAATGTGGCCGGGATTCGGGATACGGAGGACACCCAGTCGGTCCAGAGGTGCCTGCTAGTCCTTGATCAACTACAGGTACAGGAGTGTGGCGCTAAAGTGAACTACAGCTCGCTGGTGGAGATCGTGCCTCACTTGGTGCTATGGCTACGTGGCTGCATGCAGACCTTCGTAGCGATCCTTGTGGGTTGGACTTCCAGCTTAAAGTGTCAAAGAGTGCCCGCCGATGAAAGAAAAAAGTGACACAGCTGAGGCTGTTCAGGATGGAGGCCGCTTGTTTACGCATGTGGTAGCGAGCCCGCTAAGCGTTTTCGTGGTAGTTCATGGAACGTGGCAGCATTGTCCAAGTTTTAGTTTGGTTTTGTAGCAGGATGTGGCCTAACCGCTTATGGTTTTTTTGCTCAGCTGCTGTGCAGCTGGCCGGGTCTATAGCGGTTCGCCTTCCCTGCCTTAAACCCTGCCGTGCCAGATTTCTGCTCAGCTTGTGTATAACATCGGCTAGTGCATAGTGGCAGTCAGAGGTCCCGTTTGCATGTTTAATTACGCCGCGAACTCCTCTGAATGCTTGGAAATGGAAAATACATATAACGCATGTATGTATGTAGACACAGACATGTGTGTAGTATAAATGTATACAACATCCTCAAAACAAAGCCCTTGCCGCTTCGGAGTTGCACCTCCGAGGCCTCCTCGTCGGTGACCAGCCTCTTTAGCTCGTGGAGGCTCACCTGCGCGGAGTCTTACCTTGGGTTAGTAGGGAATGGAGGAATGGCGTACAATTATAACTACTTATAACTACTATTACTACTACCATTCTTCCATTCCCTACTAACCAAAATCAGGGAGTAGGAATCGTGGGTAGGGGTTTTCTTTGCACAGCAGGGTGTCATTGGGCCTGGGTGTTTCATACCGTGGCTTTTTTGTATGTTGTAGAACATCATGTGCTGCACGAATGCAGAAAAAAAGCTAGCTCTGACTAACACCATGCTATGCACGCATGCATAACATACATGCTATTCCTCACGACAACACTCAAAAGAACTTTAGAATCCAGTGCCGCCTTGCTGTCTTCTGATTTCCCTATGTCTTGGCCTGTATCCACTTTAGTCTGCGAGGTAGTCAGGTAGTCCCCAACACCCCAATTCACCTTGAACCAGTACTTCCGAAGAGACCCTGGAGTCTGGAGCTTAGGATCTCGGGCTCTAGGGACTCTGAGGCGACGCAAACGCAACACCTCAGCCTCGAAACCTCGAAACTCCAAAGAAAAATCCGAATCCCCCATTGCCATCCATGCCGCCGCGAGACAGAGCCGCTCCCGTCGAAGTCGAGCCATTCGAAGAGCTCCTCTGCGTCGCATTCGAAGTCTTAGGGCTCCAGGCCTACAGGCACTACAAAGGGCATAATGAACATGCCTTAATAATTACCTATAATATTTTGGGGGTTCCTTATTATACTTATAGTATACCTATAAGGGGCCCCTATATTAATGGAGGGTTCATGCTATCAAAACAAGGGAGCATCATGGCCCAGCCTTCGAGGATTCAGCACCCGGTACGCGGTTGCAGGGCTCTACAAGCCCAGAGCTACGTGTAATATAGGGGGGCTTAAATAAGCAGAATAGGGTTTTGGGGCCCATTGTACTATAATTGTAGTAAGGAGCCCCAAAATAGTATAAAGGTAATTAGTAAGGCCCGTATAGTAATCTGCCATGCTCACTTTATGCCTGGAACGATATGTCAGATTGTCATTCCTGTGTTTGTTGAGGCGAACAAGATGAAAGCTTCCGCAGCTTCTAGGCTCAGCTACGCCGTTGGGGCACAGAAACCCTCCATGCTGCAGCACGTGCCTAGGAACTGACCAGGCCAATATGCTAAACTCCAAACCTGCGACTAAGGATCCTGAACCGAAACCCGCAATCCCACACGTGAAGGTTCGCCGAAGCAAAGAAGGCTCAGACTAATGTTTTGATGTGGCTTCCGGGCTTCGGATTTGGAGTATTTTCGCTTCACGCTTCTAGGTGGGCTCTGAGGGATGTATCCATGCATGCAGCTATCAGCAGCTGCCCACCACCGCCACCGCCGCCACCAGCACGAGTACTCCGCTAATCATCGGAAGAATAACAATATCAATAATAGCGGTAATAAGACCAGCAATATACACTACAACCCCAAACCACAGAACCTGAACCCTCTAGCCTGAGATCACAAACTCTACAACGTCCAACCCAGAAAATCGATCCTAAAACATACTAAAATCCAAATCCCAAAAATCCAACATCAAGCGCAGCTTAGGAGTTCACGGCCTCAAGCTTATGCAGAGTTGTTGACCTCTGAGGGTGTAAAGCTTGCTGCTCTGCATATGCGGCTTTTGGTTTTGGGGTTTCAGGTTTCGAGATAGTCCGAGCCCGCCTTGGCTGTGGTTTTGCTTCGGAGCGTGCTGTCATCCATCGTGGCACCTTCGAAGGCATACGGTTTTGGGATTTGGGTTCAGTACCTTGTTCAGGGTTTAGGGCCTGGGCTTCGGATTTACGATCTGATTTAAGCCCCAAACCTCGAACCGTTCTAACGACCTTGCTCACGCAAGCAGGAAGATCCTTCGGGCTCGCAGCTTCTAGCAGATTACCTTTGATTCGGGTGACCAGGGCTGGTTCGAAGCTTCCGCTGGCAAATTGCATGCAAGAACCAAAGTTACCGAAACCGAACCTAGCCCGGCCTCAGGTGGTTTTCAGCGAAGCCTGAAACCCCAAGCCCACGACCCTGAACTCCAAAGCCCTAAACTTCAAGTAAACCCTGTGAGCCTTTCAAACTGGGCCCCCGCGCTGACCCACTCGCTGTGGGTGACACGCCCGTCTTCGCTTGCGTCGAGGGCGTGCCAGAGTTCTGCAAGAAAAACCATGTCTAGCGTGTGGGCTATAGAGTTGATCTAATCCGCAGGGTCTCAAATTCTGAGGGTTTTGGAAGACGTGTCCTGGGTAAGACGAGGAGGAGGAAGAGTAGCGGGAGGAGGAAGCAGGGGTAGCATGTATAACAAGAACACTCGCCAGAAGGCATGCACCGCCTTAGCAAGCCTTTGCTGCAAAACAACAGTAGGTTTCGACAGTCCACATGCTCATAGTCGTGGCCCACAACAGAAATCGTATACTGCAAAGACGGAGTTGAAAAATTACATCTTTTCAAAACTGAGGGTCTGGGATGTTTAAGGTGTCGGAGTTGGTAGATTTCTTGTCTTCTTGTATCAAAACGTCACGAGCACAGATCCGACAAAAACTACTTCTGCTTCAAACCTCCCTGATGTGTCGAGGGAACAGCTAAAGTCTGCAGTCAAATCGGATCAGGGCGGTTTAGGGTGCAAGCTTTTGGCTTGAGGGTGCTTTAATGTCTTTCGGTAGGCTTTTCGGTGTCACGGTGACCTTAGGACTTGGAGCCTAGAGCCAGTTTTCGAAGGAGCGGAAACTTAGTAGCCGGCTGTTTAGAGTTAGCCGTACCAGGGTAATTCTGTAGAGGAGCATTTAGCTCGGCAGACGAAGCCTCCCCAATCCTTCAAGCAATCATAACCGCTAACCCCCCAAATCCAAAGTGTCAAACTCCAAAAGCCTCCAGCGCAATATCCTAAAGACTAAACCCGAGAATGTAAAACCAAAACCCTCAGCGACAAAAAAGAAGTGAGGTATCGGGCAATCCTGGGTGTTTCAGACTCTTCCCGAGCAGTTCTGACAAGTTGCTCACATACAAAGTGGCTGTATCACATACCAAAACACTATGTACTCTCTTGGTTTAGCCCTCTACTGTATGGAATTTGCATGGAGGCCCCAATGCACCCAATGGCATCTGCCTTCAACTTGCTCTTCGTCTGCCTTCGGCTCGACACGAGTAGGTCTGGTTCAGGGTAAGAGGCTCAAGCGAAACCCTGAGCCCTGAATTCAACGCCGCCACCCCCC